>VDFB02000003.1:644808254-644841204 GCA_007258455.2 Sequoia sempervirens
CCCATTTTCCATGGTGCCACCGATAGTAGAGGATCCAACTATATTGGTTAGAGGGGCCATGGCGAGATTATAGATTGCCAAGCAGAGATTGAGAGATACAAAGGCTACAAGATGTAGATTAGAGGTAGAGGTGAGTAGGCTATGAGTAGAGGTGGCTAGCGCATGGGTAAAGGGAAAGAGGGTTTTTAGATCCATAGATGATGTAGCATCATAGTATGAGGAGGAGTTACGGGTAGAGAGGGATGATCTGTGAGTTGAGGTGAGACAACTACAGGAGGAGGTGACTCAGCTAGAGGGAGAGGTATCCAGAGAGCATGAGGAGGTGGTGGCTATGAGATGGGAGCAAGATAGGTTAGAGGTAGTTATGGTTATATGGTAGGCGAGAGGATAGGGGGAGCGAGGAGGAGTGATAGACTAGACATTGGCAGAGACCCTAGCACAAGCTGAGAGAGACAAGGATAATTTTAGGATACAGGTGGAGGGGCTATGAGAGATAGGACTGAGTTGAGATGATAGTGAGATGAGCTCCATGATAGGGTCGACATAGTAGATAAGATAGTGGGAGACATAGGGCTGATGTAGGAGAGGGAGGATGCTATGAGGACAGAGTGAGATGCAGTACGGGCATAGGTGTAGACCTTGTAGAGCAAGAGGGATACAACACGGATATAGGTATAGACCTTGTAGGGGGAGAGGGATTTTGCATAGATACAAATACATACCCTATAGAGGGAGAGGGATGTTATATAGATATAGGTGGAGACCCTACAGAGGGAGAGGGATACGATAGTGGCACGAGCACAGGTAGCAGAGAGAGAGATACAACACATGCCTAGTCACAGGTAATGCAGGGTGACGGTGGTGAGACGAGGATAAAGGTGCAAAGATTGTAGGCACAAATATAGGCTATGGAGGCTGAGAGGGATAGGGCCACAGAGCAAGTGTCACAAATGGGGGAAGAGAGAGATTAGCTAAGGTTATCACAAGACACATGGGTGTAGGAGCGGAGATCCATCTGTAGGGATTGAGATAGATATAGAAATGAGCATAATGCAGTCAGGTATCAGGCTACAGAGAGAGATGAGTATATGAGGGAGGCATCTTTCTGGATGTGTGCTTATCAACAGGTAGTGCCAGATCTGGCACAATGCACAACTCACTATGTTCGACAGGTGCCTCAAATGCCTACACCATCCCAGTCACTAGGGACATGTACCTGAGGTTACAGCGACTATCAAGTGACTCCTCTATGCAGAGATTCAGTGCTTGAATCTCTACAAAGGTTATATGTGGGTAGCTCCCAGTAGAGATGACAAAGGATAGGTGACAGGATTCCAGTTTTTGATAGGTGCATGATGGATGTACAATACAGAGCAGCAAAGATCAGAGTTGATCTAGAGCCTTGTATTTGTACTTTGTTTGATGATATATACGATGGATATGTATGTTGGTTATATGATGGATATTATTATGGACTATGTGATGGAAATTCATATTTTGATCTTTATATATGATATGTGACTGCCCTTATTGACACTATGTGATGATTATGTGATGGATAAATTGATTTATGGATGATCATTATGATATGATGTATGAATATGCTTATGATGATGTATGCTAATGCTTACATGGATGAGATGTATAATATATATGACGACTAACGTGTATGATGCAGGATGTCATGATTGATCTATGACTTTATATGTTATGGATATGGTTCTAACAACTTGTGATGTAGGCGGCGATGTATGCAATGTGTTAATTCTATGGATTAATATGGAAATGAATGAATAATGCAATGAACCTAAGATGCTTAGAATAACCAAATATAATTACTCTAAACAACTTAAATTAAAGATAAGATAATAGTGTACATTAAATGAAATTCAATGGGCCTATAATGTGGAATGAGATGCAATCAAAACACCTTACCAACACTAATGGATAAATGAAATGCAATGTGGATGGTAAATGGATTTTATTTGTGATCACACTTTCTTTGACTTATACAAAATAAAGATGTATGAGATACTAGTGTGATAGCCTAATATGAAATGCAATGCAACATGAACATAAGTTCCAATAAGGACTTGTGTAACAATGAAGGTAGTTGGGTGTGAAACTACACCTATCAAGAACTGTAGGTATCCCAAGAAGAACGAGATATGGAAGGTGACTATTTGCACAACCAAAATCATAGGTCATAGCTTAGGTATGAATGCAATGCAACGAGAATGATCATGAAATGCAATCCCAATGTAATTTTCCATTTTTGAAGCACTAATTTTTGCTATAGCATAAGACACTAGGTACCATGGTATGTGAACCAAGGAAAATTAGCCTCTAATGCACAAAACAAAACAACAAACAAGAAGGCTATCCCAACACCCCAAAGTCATGAAGACCTTGGTTGGGCCAAGCATTGGGATAACCACAAGCACAAAGGATGCCCCAGCATAACACAAGACCTTAGGGATCTTGGTGGATACTACAAGGGACAACTAGGAAGACAACAATCAAAGCAAAAAGATCAAGATATGCCCCAATGTTAACCAATCAAAACACACCATAATATGATAGATCATGGTGACCTTGACAAGTTGTAATAGGGAGCTCAAATGATAAATGAAAGCCAAAAGCATCAAAATATTACAATCAATTTCAAAACATCCTTTGCCATGGGATCAAAAGGATGGATGGGGTTGATGAGGTCTGTTAGGAAGGATGCATCCTATTGAGACCAAAGATGGATACTAGACTAAAAGATTGATAAATGACGTAGGAAATTCTGGAACCAATTGAATCTCATGGAACGAGTGGATCAAATTTGTGAAGAGCCAGCTAGATAAGGACATACTTGACAACACGACACAAGACATGAGACACAATACTAACACACCATAATGACCTAGGGGCTCCGGGGCCAATCAAATATTAGCCTTGCCTACGTGAAAGCACAGAGCCCTCGTAGTTGAAGAAAATACCATGGATAAAAGCGAAAAGAGGACCAATGGAGACGATCAATGAAAGAGCGACGATTGGACTGACCAAAAACAAAGCCCTGGGGGTGGATCAAAAGATCAACCTTGCCTATGTGAAAGTGCAGGAGTAACGTAGTTTGAAAAAGACAAAAGAGAGACCAAGGATAAGAGTGAAAAGGGGACAATGAAGACCATGAGGGGTGGTCACAATGGGATGGACAAAATTCCCCAGGGGAAAATCAAATGATCAGCCTTGCCTACGTGAAAGCGCAGGGGCAACGTAATTTGACAAAGACCAAAAAGACTGACGAGACGTGATGGGAACTAAATTGAGACCAACACGATGGAGGATCCTCGATGGGAGAAAGGGATCGACAAGATCATGAGATTGATGACACAAGCTCATATTAGGATAAATCTCTGGATAATAGATAGTAGATGAAGCTCGTCCAATGCTCAAACATAATATACCAAGTGACCAGATGATGGATGCAGATGGAAGGAGAGGATGGATGCGATGATAGGATATGACATCAAGAAGCATAAAGTAACTAGGATGCGAGGTAGATAATGATTAAGCCCTTTACGAATGGCGCATGTGACCAAGTTTTCACCATATGTACTTATCCAAGGAACCACCAAGGGTGGTTTTCACCATAGGACGAATTATTTCTCTTTACTATTTTTGACAATTTTTTACTTTTTTTGTATTTTTTGGATTTTTATAGGAGAGGATACCCCAACTGATTTAAGTGTAGAACCTCTTTAGGTGCATAATGTTAATAGGCTCCTCTAGGGGCTCTCCTTCAGGTGTTGCAAGTCTGTAGGCCCCTAATCCATATTTTGCGGTAATGACATAAGGACCAAGCCAATTCGCTTCAAAATTTTCCTTCTTTTCTCAATCATGTTGAGTGTGTTGATTTTCTTTGAGGACTAGATCACCAGCATTGAACTGACAGGGATGAACCTTCTTGTTGTAGCTTCTTTTTAGGAAGTTCTGATAGGTTTGAAGATGGTCATATGCTTTGATTCATCTTTCATCTAGGAGTTCTAGTTGCTTGAGCCTTGCAACTCGAGCATCTTCATCATTGATAAAATTCTTCAAGGAGATTCTCAATGATGGGATTTCTACCTAAATCAGAAAGATAGCTTCGACACCATAGACAAGAGAATATGGAGTGGCATAGGTAGGGGTGCGGATGGAAGTGCGATATGCCCAAAGGGAAAGATGAATGTGAAGGTTCCAATCTCGACCAGTAATATTGACCACCTTTTTAAGGATTCTGATGAGGGTTCTATTGGTGGCTTCCACCTGACCATTACCCTAGGGGTAATAAGGCATGGAACAACGATGTTGGATATGGAAGGTGTCACAAAGGTGTTTCATAGATTGGTTCTTGAAAGGATTTCCATTGTCAGAAATGATGGTTGAGGGTATTCCATATCTGCAGAGAATATGGAAGAGGATAAATTTGGAGATTTTAGTACCTATGATTTGTAAGAGTGGCATTGCTTCCACCCACTTGGTGAAGTACTTAGTTGTGGTGGTGATGAAGGTATGGCCATTAGAGGATGGGGATAGATCCTGTTGATTAGGTCAAAACCCCACTAAGAGAAGGGCCATTGTGCTACAAGAGGTTGCAGATCCTCTATTGGAGAATGTATCAGATCGGCGTGCTGTTGACAGGGTAAGCACTTTTTGATGAAATCGCAAGAATCATGTTCTAATGTAGGCCAGTAATATCCTGCACAGAGAATTCTCTTAGCTAGGGCCATGCCATTTGAGTGGGACCCACATATACCACTATGTACTTCTGTTAGTGCAGTGTGGGCTTCAGTCTTGTTCAGACACCGGAGAAGGGTTCCTTCCATCATACCCACATCGATAAAGTGTATCACCTACAATGGTGTAATAGGATGTGCGTTGGATGAAAGACTTACGTTGGTTTTGTGTGAGATCGGGAGGTAGGATGTTATCATGAAGATAGGTGTAGATATCATGGTACGAAGGGGATGTAGGACCTACAATGTCACACGCCATCTCGCTTTCTGGGATATCGTATGTCAGGATTAAGAGTTGTTTGATGAGAAACTCACACTCTATTTTTTCTTTGGGCATGTCAATTAAGGAACCAATGGTAGCCATGGCATCTACTGCTTTGTTCTAGATTCTTGGAATTTGATCAAACTAGATGGAAGTGAAATACTCTTGAAGTCATCTACCATGCGTTTATAGGGCAGTAGTTTAACATCTTTGGTAAGAAAATCATTGTTGACCTATTTGATGATTAATTGAGAATCACCAAAAACTCTAAGGTGGGTGATGTGCCACTGAATTGCAATTATAAGGACAGTAAGAAGGGTTTCATATTTAGCTACATTGTTTGTGCACGGGAAGGCTAATCTGAATGACTTTGGTATATAATCCCCTTGAGGGGTGACAAGCAAGATTCTTTCCCCTGATCCATTATGTGTGTATGACCCATCAAAGTACAAAGTCCATGTAGCCACTTCTGTTATTGCAAAGACTCCTTCATCTTGAAATTTTGTGGTTAGATGATAAGCATCTACAAGGGGTGCATCTACCAACTGATCAGCTATTACTTGTCCTTTAATAGCTTTCCAATCCACATGTTCTATGTCAAATTCCCTTAGAAGCATGACTCACTTATCCATGCAACCAGTCAGAATTGTTCTAGATAACAGGTATTTAAGTGGATCAACCTTAGAGATGAGGTTTACTGGATGACTGAGCATGTAATGTTAGAGCTTCTGTGAACTAAAAACCACAACTAGGAAAGCTTTTTCCATTGGAGAATAATTCAATTCATATCCTACCAGGGTTCATCTAATGTAATAGATTGCTCTTTCCTTTGATGACTCATCGTGTTGTGCCAGTAATGCCCCTAGCACCACTGAAGTAGCTGAAATGTAAAATAGGAGTGGCTTACTAGGAATTGGTGGCATAAGGATTGGTGGGTGAGCCAAATGTTCTTTGATTTTGTCGAAGCTGATTTGACACTATTGGTTCCACTTAAAAAATAGTATCTTTCCTTAGGAGATGGGTGAATGAATGACACTTGTCGGCTAATTGAGCAATAAACTGTCAGATGGATTGTAATTTACCCTAAAGGATCCTTAACTATTTGAGGTTGCATGGGGGAGGCATATCCACAATTCTTTGAATTTCAATGGATCTACCTCTTCAAGAGATAATGAAACCCAGTAGTTTGCCTGATGTAACCCCAAAAACACATTTCTTAGGATTTAGCCTTAGCTTATATTGCTCTAGACAATCAAAGATCTTCTTGAGTACCATAGGATGTTCTTCCCTTGTTCTTGATTTCCCTAATAGATCATCAACATAATCTTCCATTTTTATATGAATGAGATCATGGAAGATAATAGTCATAGCTCACTGGTAGGTTGCCCATGTGTTTTTGAGACAGAAAGGCATGACATTATAGGAGAATGTGCCCTATGGTGTGGTGAAAGTTTTTTTATGTTGGTTTTTAGGCTCTATCCTAATCTGATTGTATCCAAAGAAGCCATCAATGAGGGAAAGCATCTCATGCCCTCTAGTGAGGTTAACCAGCATGTCGATGTTTGGCAATGGAAAATCATCTTTGGGACAAGCCTTGTTGAGATCACGAAAGTCTGTACACACTCTGATAGCACTATTTGGTGTGGCTACAGGCACTACATTGGAGATCCATTCTGAATAATCAATGGGTCTTATGAATCCACCATATAATAGCTTCTCCAATTCCTTCTTAACTAGTAGAGCTACTTGGGGGTGCACTTTCCAAAGCTTTTTCTTGACAGGTTTGGCATCAGGACATACATCCAAGTGATGTACTCTAAAGCAGGGTCAAGGCCTGACATGTTTGAATATGTCCATCCAAAGTTGATGATGCCTTCTTCGAGAAGCTTGGTGATGGTAGAATGCTCCTCTTCATACAGTGCTTTGGCTACATAAGTGATTTTGGGATCTGCTTCAGTTCCCAAATTTATTTCCTATGTTTCTTCTATGAGAATGGAGGATCATTCAAAGAGTTGAGTTCCTACAAGAGGAAGATGAACATCCCCATCTTCTAGCACCTCATTGAGGTTTTCTCTATTAGATACACCCTTTGTTTTCACTTTTTCTAGGTCAAGAAGTCCTTAGGGAGGTTTTCACTAAGTGACCCTTTTTTATTTTGTTTCTTTTTAATTTTATGGTTAGGGTGTTCATCTTCCCCCAATCCCATAAGGTGTACATATTGATCCATTATGGGAAAGGTATCGATAGGTGTGCTATCATGTAGGTCCCAATCTATGAGTTCAGGATGTTTAAGAGATAGGCTAATAGTGCATATGTGTAAGCAGTCAAACATGGAAGAGAGGTTGGTGTGTTTTACATCATTGTATGCATGTATGATGGATTCCTCCTTTGGTATGTCTTCAAGGAGGTTGTTGTTCTCATTGAAATTATTAGAAGCACTAGATGATGCTATAGGTCCCTTTTGTTTTTTGTCATGACCCAAGCCTAGGTTTCTTGGTCTTATTGTGGCCTCAATATGGTGTTTCCTTCCTTGATCTTCAACGCCAAGGCCTCCCCCCTGATAATTGTACTTTTCTGTGAACTTAGATGGCCAAGGATAGTTCTCCTAGAAATATTCTTTCAAAGGAGGGGAGGGATCAGGTTCCTCATAGTAGACCCATTGGCTTATGTCATCTTCTGGTGCATCTTGTCTTAACCCAGGAGAGCAAAAGGTGTTGGATCCCACATTTGGAACATTAAAGGTGATGGCCTTGTCTTCTGGTTTTGGTGTAGAATGCAAAGGTTGGCCATATGTGTGTAGTGAGGGTGGCATAGTCTCCACGTTCAACGTTGTGCATCTCATATTCACCACATCCCTTGTCAATGATCTAGACTTTAGTGAGGGTGGAATTAGATGTGGATGATGGAGTGGATGAAGTGGTGGCTAATGTGGTGGTAGATGATTGGGATGATGACGTTTGCGGTGGTCCCATTTCCACTCTAGGACAATAGTGAGAATGAGGAAAAGAAGCTTCTAATGTGTGGAAATATTCAAATGGTTGGGGATTCACGTGTATGGTAACTTCTACCCCATTGAATGGGAATTTTAGGAATTGATGGTATGTGGATGGAATGGCTTGCATGGCATGAATCCATGGATGACCGAGGAGGAGGTTATAGGGAAATTCTAGATCAAGGACATAACATGTAGTATATTGCACAACTAGACCAACCTGAATTGGAAGACATATTATACCTTCAAAATCACGCTTTGCATTATCATACGCCTTGATTGTGATGACCTGATTATTTAAATCAGCATGGATGTATCCAACCTGTTTTATGAATTTCAATGTACAAAGGTTTAGAGCAGAATCATTATCTACCAAGACCCTTTTTACTTTGTGATAGTTTACCAGGACCTCTAGATGAAGGGGACAATTATGATTGGAGTTGATGCAGGGAATGCCATTTTGGCTAAAACCTAATTGATAGGTGGTGGAGAGGTGCCCTACCAATGCTTGAAATTGTGTAGGGTCTATATCATTAAGAACTTGGGTGTCCCATAAGGCCTTATTTAGGATTTCTTGGTGTGCAGGGGAAGACTTAAGCAAGTTCAAAATGGGTATATGTGTCAAAGTTTTTCCCAGATGATCAAGAATGTTGTATGGAGAATTCACAGGCTATGGCTGGGTGGATGCGGAGGGTCTAGGGACTATGATGTAGGTTCGATGGGTGGTGACAACACATTGTGGATCTTTTCCTTTTACGTGTATCATAGATACACATGGTTCCACTTGTTCAATATGCATGACGATACCTTGGTAATTGAATGGAATATTTTTATAACTAATGTTGTTTGTGTTGTTATTTTGATCATTACTATGGCTAGGCCCTGGGTTTGACTTTGATGTACTAGGACCTTGGTTATGCTTAGGGAAATCATTTTGATATATTTGCAATTGGGAATTGGCCGAAGGTGTCGTACTGGCATCCACATGTATGTCACCCTGATCTATGAGATCTTAGATGTACGTTTTCAGACTCTCACTTATTCAATGTATGCCCTTTAATCTTGTGGAACTCACAATATTCATTTTCTTTGAACCAATTTGGTTTAGGCTTGGATTCGTTGGGTGGCTTGGTCATAGGATATGTAAACGGGTAATTGAATTGAAGAAGCCTATTAAACATGACACTTAGGGGTTCTCCTAGTTGAGTGAATTGATATTTTCCATTCCCTTAATTATTCTGATTGGATTGTTGGGATGGACGAGGTTCCCCTTGAGGCACTAATATGGCATTAGGCATTGGTTGTTGGTGAGGTGGATATTGTTGCTTCTGGGAAGTGTTGGCTACCTGAATGTGTTTAGTGTCAGTGACACCATCATTGCCAACATTTTTATTTTTGTTCTAATAATGAGGCTTGTCTTTGGATGATTTCTCTTTATCTGGATTAAAGATTTTAACTAGCCCTTTGGCGATGAGGGCTCTTTCAAGAATAGGACCTTTCACTACAATTTTAGCAAAGGTTGTAACACAATGGAGCCTAAAGTTGTGGGCCATATTTGGATGGTAATTTTCAATAAACAAGGTGACCATGTCCTTTTCTCATAACAGGGATTTCATGCGACTGACTAGGGCTCACCATCTTTGAAAATAGCTTGCAAAGGTTTCTCCCTCCCGCTGCTTTTCGTTCAGGAGATCTATGGTATTGATATCCTTTTCTAGATTGAAGAAGAAGTGAGAGACAAACTCTTCTGAAAGTTGTGCAAAGGACTTGATAGATCCTTTCTTAAGACCCATAAACCAATTAAGAGCTATTCCCTATAAACTCCTAGGGAAAAATCTAATGAGATAATTGTCATTGTGTATGACTTCTTGATAGTGGGTGTGAAAATCTTGAAGGTGAGCCTTGGGGTCTTTGGTTCCTTTATATTTATCAAATTTTGCCATTTCAAAATGCTTTGGGAAAGGAACTAATGAAATAGAAGGATCAAACGAATAGGGACAAATGTCCTCAAATTTGAACAATTGTTTATCGGTCCCAGCTTGTAAGTCCTTTAACGTAGCTTTGACTTCTTCTAGATCTTGATTGATAGGAACTATGGGAGTCAGATTGGATGAACTAGGTTGATTGTATGGAGGATACTGCTGATATGATGAGGATGGTGCTAAAGAAGTCAGATCATAAGCAGGTTGAGGTGTATATGGAGGCATTTTTTGGTATTGATTGGCATAAGCAGATTGTGGATTGACGTAAGGCGGATAGGAGGATGAAATATTTTGATCGTAAGAGGTGGAAACCACTTGTTGGTATGGTGGCTATTGTTGATAGTATGAGGTGGATGGGATACCCTGTTGGTATTCCGTAGCAGCTTGATAGTACGATGATGTGGAATCCCCTTGCTGGAAAGGTGTTGTTTGCTGATAGTAAGAGGTGGCTTGAGGACCTCGGGGATAAGGCGGTTGTTGCTGCGTATAGGATGTGGATGAAGCACCTTGTTGGTATGGAGGCTGTTGCTGAGAGTAGTATGGGTTGGACTGGTAATTGTACACAACATTGGGTTGTTGCGTGATGTATGGAGGTTTTTGTGGATTACACTATTGTTGGTATGGGCTTGTGTGCGATTGTAGAGGATTATTGTATTGAGGTGATTGAGTCCGCAGGGGGTTCTGAGTGGTCACATAAATATTTTGATTAGGATTGGACATAGTAGCATAAGCGGTGTACGTACTAGACAGGTGGTAAAGATACTGCGTGAGAGGATTTTGTTGTGTTTGTGTCAGAATGTGTGTATGATGGGGTGGTTGTTGTTGCTGTGGTGGCTGCTGATAAATTGGGTGAGATAGGATATGTTGTTGTTGTGAAATTGTTGCAGAAGAATTATGGGGTGGTTGCGGCAGCTGTGAAGTAGTTTGCATGACTTGATGCGGGGGTTGTGTAGGAACGGTAATGTGTTGTTGAGGAATTGAATTTTTTTTCTTTTGAACGACGATGTTCTATTGTAGGATTGTGACATTTTTTTGTGGGGGTTGTTGATGGGGTGGTTGAGATGAAATAGTAGCAACAACATGTTGTGGCGGTGCTTGTGAAGGGATAGCGGTGTGTTGTGGTGGTGCTTGCATCATAGTGGATTGATGCGGATTAACAAGAGGTTTTTGAAATGCAAGGATATTACCTTGGGGTGACGGTAGTAGATTACCAGTAGGTGCAAGTCCTAGAGGTGGCATCAAAGCAAGAAGCGAAGTGCCCCCAATATTGACAGGTGGTTGACCAGGATGCTGAGGTGGAAGTGGTGGAGCAGGTGGAATATTCTATGGCATGCCATAGGCATAGGGGTCATTAGGATCGGGTGTAGCTGTAGAGGCTATGGATTGGAGGCAAGGATAACTAGCAACTTGATGGATTACAACATTTTCGAACTCGGGATGATACCAATTCTCTATAGACGGACCTTTGGGAAGATGTGAATTTCCTGGAACATTTTGCAAGGTCTGTGGATCTTGTGATGCAAGAAGAGATTGGGTGCCAGTATATTGTGACATATTGAAATCGGGTGGTGGTTTAACTCCTTTCATGATCAAAGTAGCGAGAATCTTATCCCCACGCTCGTTGAGGAGGATATCAGTCATTTAAACATTAGTGGGATTACTTAGGTATTCATCAACTGTGACTTTGGGCTGATCGACCATGTTTTCATCTCCAGATGGTGAGTTGTTTTGGACGTCAATGTTGGACTGTGATGATGCACCGTTATGGGATTCTTGAGGGATATTTGGACCGTTGTTGGGATCTTGTGTGGTATTTACAATGTTGTTAGGATCTTGTGGGATTTTTGGCTAGGAACCTTGGCCTTGTTGTTCTGCCATTTGTTTCTTGGAAAAAATACTAGGTGAGCTAAGATGCATTTAAACTCTAGGATGCAATGCCTAAATGATGATTGAAGGATTGATTTGGTTGGATAGTGGATCAACTGATTGGGTGATTTGATAAGGGTGAGATTGGATGATTGGATAGGGATTATTTTGGATTAGATAAGATTAGTTGATTAAATGATTGATAAGATTGGATGATTGCATGAGATTGGATGGTAAAAGGGATTCTAAACTAGGTTCAAAGATCACCCTAGGTGACTTAAGGTGCTAATTGATCGAATTAAGGATGGATAAATGATTGCAGCACTGAATCCAACTTGAGATGGAAGTTGATTGATAGGGCCAAATGATGATGAATGACTCAGGATAGATGGAAATCTTATGTAGACGTTGTAGGATGATGATCAATTTTTGATACCTAGATCAATTTGGATAATGACTTCAAACGAAGTTTAGAGGATTTGGATTGAGAAAATGATGAGGGATATGCAACCTAGAGGGGTTTTATGATGTTCCTATATGATTCAAATGATGAAGGAATGATCTTTGGGGGAATGTAGATGTAAATTATGGGTGAATGAAATATGCAGAATGACGCGATAAATATCAGACTCGTCTACCCAATGTGCAAGATTAGCCAACTAGAGGTCAGGTTCACCCAACTAGAGGTTAGGTTCACCTAAGACAAGGTTAGGTTCACCCAAGGAAAGGTTAGGTTCGCCCAAGAAAAGGTTAGGTTTTCCCAAGTATAAGTCATGTTCACCCAAGACAAAGTTAGGTTCACCCAAAACAAGGTCAAGTTCACCCAAGTATAGGTCAGGTTCACCCAAGACAAGGTCAAGTTCGCCCAAGTATAGGTCAAGTTCACCCAAGACAAGGTCAGGTTAGCCCAAGTAAAAATTAGGTTCACCCAAGTACAGGTTAGGTTCACCCAAGTACAGGTCAGGTTCCCCTAACTTAACTTTTAGACTTTTCTAAACTAGAAAAGAGGTCAAATGGACTATCAAAACGAGTGAACGAATGCTCTAAACAAGGAAATGGATACTCAGAATGGGAAAACGAATTCTCATAACGAGGAAATGGATTGCTAGAATGGGAAAACGAGTGTTTGAAATGGGAAAACAGGTACTTGAAATGGGAAAACGGGTGCTCGAAATAGGGAACGAATGCTCTGAACGGGTAGACAGGTACTTTGAACAGGAAAACAGGTGCTCAGAACAGGAAAACGAATGCTTAGAATAGGAAAATAGGTGCTTAGAATGGGGAATCAGGTGCTCAAAACGGGGAATGAATGCTCAGAATGGGTAGATGGGTATTCGAAATGGGTAAATGAGTGCTCAGAACGGGAAAACGAATGCTCAGAACGAGGAGATGGATGGTCAGAATGGATGAGTGGCTATTCAAAATGGGAAAATGGATGCTCAGAACAGACAAACAAATGCTCAGAACAAGGAGATGGACGGTCAGAATGGATGAACAAGTGCTCAGAATGGGAAAATGAATGCTCAGAACGAGGAGATGGACGGTCAGAATGGATGAACAATTGTTTGAAACAGGAAAATGGGTGCTCGGAATGACGGAATGGAAGGTGAAATTGGTTGCTTGGAAGGTAGGTTCATCCAAGTTGGGGCAGGTTCATCCAACTGGAGGTCAGGTTCGCCCATGTTGTGGGAAAGTTCACCTATTCAGTGAAAATTTAGACAATTTTGACAGAAATAGGCTAAAAAATGACTGAGACAAGGGGCAAGTTTGCCACTGTTGAGGGTAGGTTTGCCCCTATTAAGGGTAGGTTCACCTGTTTGGTGAAAATATGGACAATTCTGATAAAAAAAAGTTGATAAATGTTTGAGATAGAGGGAAGGTTCACCCCTATTAAGGGCATGTTCGCTCCTGTTAAGGGAAAGTTTGCCTCTCTATTCTTGACTTAAGTGAAAATAGCTATGGAAAAGGACTAAAAATCAAGCAAAAGGAAAGGCTGACTTGAATGACAGAAATGCACTAGTTTAGCACAGCAAAGATAGTTCAAAACACACAAATGACTAACACTAGCACTAGCAAAGATAGTTCAAACAACACAAATGACTAACACTAGCAGAATTTGGCAAATAAATGACTAATTTGGTCATCAGGTAAAATCACAACTAAATGACTAAATAATTGACTAAATTAATGATTAAATAAATGACTATTACTCTATTCTTTTTTCTTTTGAATTTGATCATAATCCATAGAGATTAAGCCCCCCTCATGGGACCCCTACCTAAGCAGGCCATTTGGCTGCCTAGGTTGCTTAATGCACCAAAAATACCTATTGTGTGGAAGGCATTGGCTCTCGGTGCAGTCTTAAGGCCTTCACATATTTTATAAAAAAATTTAACATTTACATTCTTTAACTTTTATTAATCATTATGTTAATGAATCATTAATGTTTTTAACTATGATTTGAAGCCAATTTGATTTCCCTGTTGTGTTAGCATGTCAAATGTATCAAAGAGAAATTGTGGTCAATTTCACTAATAAAATATGATTTAAACAATCCAATTGCATTTTGAGGGCTATCTTTCATTTCAAAACACAAATAAAGATGACTAAATAATTAGTCCAACAAATTAAAATGACTAAATAATTAGTCACACATAAAAATTAGACAATATGACATTAAAGTGGTTAATTAAAAAAAATTGAATTGAGGGAGTGTATTGTATTGTAATATAATATAATAATAATAATATATTATATTACAATACAATATATTATAATAATAGATTATAATATAATATGATATTATATAATATATATTATTATATAATATTATATTAAATACTAATATTATATTATTATTATATATATAATATTTTATATAATAATATAATATAAATGTAATATTATAATATATTTCAAAGCGATAGATTTAATTTTGAAATCAAAATCAAATGAAGTAAAGAAATGAAGTAAAAAAGCAGGAAACTGGGCAATGGTATTTGATTTTCTAATAAAAATCATAAAAAGGTACCTATTTTCTTTAATACAATGTGAAAAATCAACCATTCGGCCTAGGGTAATGAAAAAACCCTAAATCAAAAAGAAACTGAGCCCTAATCTCATTTCATTTTTCACTTGTATTTTTAGAGAAAACTCAACACCGCCATGCCTGGGTAGGGTTTGAGAGTGGAATGGTGACTCATTCTTTTGTTTCTGATGATTTTCCTGAAAAAAGAATCTTGCAGAGGTAAGTCTTTGGTTTTGAAACTAAAAAGTATTCTCCATTTTGAAGCATTTTATCGAGCTCACTTGGTCGTGACTGAGTATTTTCTGTTGTATTTCCTTTTCTTACCATTTGTTGATATCTCTCCTCTTTTTTTGACCGCCATTGGAGTGTCTTTGAGGCTCATTTCTAAAGACTTTGGAGGGTGTCTCCTTTACAACAATCTTGTGTAAGCAAGTCATTATTCTTATCTCTTAAATTTCTATGAGAATAGGCTCGATTCGAGCTCAATAGAGGCAATATGATAAAAACCTTTGTATCTCCCTGCACAAATCTTGATGGGTTACTTTCTTTCTGTAGAAAATGTAAAAATTTCACTCTCAACTTACTATTTTCATTATTTTGAGGGCTTTTTATGTTCTAATGGCCGTGACCTTCATAGCATTCTGGGTATTTTTCTTTTTGTTCACTTTCTCTTCCTCATGGGTGTGTGGTAGAGACCCAATACTCAATAAAACAAACTTTTGTATACTTGACGTTTCCACAAAGGAAAATCCAAAAATTATATAAATGGCATGCCCTAAAATTCTTTCTTTAATTTTCTTTTATGCTTTTCATCCAAGTAAAGTGTCTAATTGTGAATGGGATGAATGACAAATTGGACAAGAGTAGCCAAAGTGTGTCTGAATTCCTAGAGAGCACCTTCATAACTGAGAGAATTATTATATTTATTGGAAATCTTGATTTTAATAGAGGGCTTTGTTTCAACTTCTTTCCACTTAATATCACAACTTTTGGCATTTCCTAAAATCTCTGGCATATTTTCATTCATTTTCATATTTTGTTCTTGAAGTAGATTTTGTAAATAATCTAGGCTTGTATTCTTGAACCCATTTTATTCTCACAATGCTTTCAATAATTTATTTCGAGCACATTCACAGCTTCATAGTGTATCTTCCATTCATGGTTGCAGTCACTGCTGATAATATACATTTAAGTTTTTTTGAAGGTTTTAGTTTTTCTTAAATAATTTTATTACTAGCTTATTTTTTTGAAGCAATCTTTTTTTTTTAGTTTTTCTTTTTCATTAGAAAAGAAAAATTAAAAAAGAAAGGTTGCTTTTATATCTAAATTAGTGATTGTTAAATTAGAAATTAGAATTTAATTTAAATTTAGAATGAAATTTATGTTTTTAGTTTTTCTAAAATAATTTTATTACAATAGAATTTTAGTTATCAAGAGACATTCTAATATTTTTTTTAGTTTTTCTTAAATAATTTTATTACTAGCTTAGTTTTTTTGAAGCAATCTATTTTTTTTAGTTTTTCTTTTTCATTAGCAAAGAAAAACTAAAAAAGAAAGGTTGCTTTTATATCTAAATTAGTAATTGTTAAATTAGAAATTAGAATTTAATTTAAATTTAGAATGAAATTTAAGTTTTTAGTTTTTCTTAAATAATTTTATTACAATAAAATTTTAACTTTATAAAGAGACATTCTAATAATTTTTTTAGTTTTTCTTAAATAATTTTATTACTAACTTATCTTTTTTGAAGCAATCTTTCTTTTTTAGTTTTTCTTTTTCATTAGAAAAGAAAAACTAAAAAAGAAAGGTTGCTTTTATATCTAAATTAGTAATTGTTAAATTAGAAATTAGAATTTAATTTAAATTTAGAATGAAATTTAAGTTTTCAAGATATTGTGGTGATTTGATTTAAAGAATAATACAATAATTGAATACAAAATAGAAAAAGTAGAGATTATTTCTTTTGCAAATACATTTCTTTTGCAATATCACTAATTCTATGCATTTTTTTATTTATTAGACTTACTTTGATAATCTAGTAATATATTTAAGATATTGTACTTTGATATTTATTCTTTTGCAAATGAATTTTTTTTGCAATATCATTAATTCTGTGCATTTTTATTTATTAGACTTACTCTAATGCTTATGGGTGTCTGCATTTAAGATATTCATTGTTTATAGCTATTTAGTAATATGTTTATGGACAATACATAGCAAAGAGATATTGCTCTGATAAGCTAGTAATATTTAAGATATTACTCTGATATTAATTCTTTTGCAAATGCATTTCTTTTGTAATATCATTAATTCTATGCATTTTTATTTATTAGACTTACTCTAATGCTTATGGGTATCTGCTTTTAAGATATTCATTGTTTATGCTACCTAGTAATATGTTTATTTTTTTTATTGTGGATAGGTACAGAGTAAGGAGAAAATGCAAAACCAGTGCCTTACTGGATGCATTTACTGCCCATCTCATGTGCAATAGTGGCATCACTGAAGACATACATTCACACCATTTAGTTTTAGTTTTTTTTCAATTTTGAAAATATAATAAATCAGTAGTTTGCATACTACAAAAGATTTTGTATTCAAAACTCTATATATAGAGTTCTTTGTAACATATTTTATATATACAGTTTGAATATATAGAGAATTATTTTTCAATGTTGTTTCAATCCCAAAATTGTTGAAGTTTTAATAACATAAGAACTTTAAAGTTTTATATTATTCAATCACAACAAAATTTTCTCTTGGTTTTCAATTTCATAGACTAGTTATTTTAATAGCATTCTCCAAACATAAGAGTTTGCATACACATCTGAAAGCATTAGTTCATAAATGACTAAATAAATGACTATAATGACTACAATGACTAAATAAATCACTACCATAACTAAATAAATTACCAGTTAACAATAATTAATAACTAAATTAATGAATAAATATATGACTAAATAATCACTACCATGACTAAATAAATGACCAATTACCAACGATCAATGACTAAATTAACGACTAAATCAATGACCAAATCAATGACCAAATCAATGACTAGATAAATGACTAAAATAGTTTAGTCATAAATTTGGTGACATTATAAATGACCGGCAATAAACTACTAAGGTCACGTGACCAAAATTAGTCATTTATATGCAATTTCTAGTAGTTTATTTAGTCATATATTGTTGTTTTTGTACTAGTGAGAAGCTTCTGTCCAAGGTAGGTTTTCCCCTATTAGGGAAGGTTCGCCCCTATTAGGGCAGGTTCTCCCCTCTATAGGGAAGGTTCGCCCCTCTGTAGAAAACAGTGAAGAAACTTGGGTTCTGCTGCTCAAAAGGGCGACTCTGTAGGGCAAGGTTGCCTCTGTTCAAGTCAGGGTCATCTGTAGTCGGGAAAGTTCGCCCCTCTATAGAAAATAGTGAGGAAACTTGGGTTCTGCTACTCAGAAGGGTGACTCTGCAGGGTAGGGTCGCCTCTGTTCAGGTTGAGATTTCCTATAGTTGGGCAAGTTCGCCTATCTTTGGGGAGGTTCGCCCATCCTTAGGTAGGTTCACCCATCCTTGGGCAGGCTCGCCCCTGTTTAGGGTAGGGTCGCCCCTGTCTAGGGTAGGTTCGCCTCTCTATGTCCTGAACTTGCAAAATGTCAAAAAATAACAAACGTAAAAGTAAAAAGACTTGTCTATGGGTCCCACCGGGCATGCCAAAAATGTGATAAGTGTTCCTAACCTATTTTAAATCATGTAAAACAAAATGAAAAAATAAGGAAAAGACACTAAACACCTCAAGATAGGGCTATGTTAAACATAAACAAAATAAAGATAAATAAGTAGATTTTTACCTTGTTCAAGCTGCTCCTTGGTTGGCCCTTTAATGAGTGATGTTTTGTGTGCTCCTCTGATGGAAAGGTGGATGAAAATGGATTCAAAATTCACTAAATGATATGAGAGATGCAATGAGCCACGTGGGTAGTGGGATGGATGAATGCAAATGCAAGATATCAAAGCTTCAAAGCATGCAACAATGGAGGTTTTGTAGTGTAAGAGTGCAAGTATGAAAAATAGAGCTTGAGTGAGAATGCAAATTATGTGAATACCTAATGAATGAGAATGAATGAAAATCATCCATTTTAAGGAAGAATTTTCTAGAGAATTCAATGGTCAAGATTGAGCCAACATGGCCAAGATGGAGGGCTATGGTGAGTTGAGGACTCACAAGCCCTCACATCTTGCCATGTGGAAATGAGATGGAAAAAGGACATGGTGAGGTGGAGAGATTACAAGTGAAGTAGAGGTACTTGCAAGTACCTTGGTATGAGGAGAAGATTTCCTCAAAAAAGAACATCTTGTCTCCATGTGGGAAGGATGTTGACATGTGAGGAATTTTAGAATTCTTCACATATCATCATGGGGAAGAGAAAAGTTGTTGGAGGAATAAATGTGAATTTTAAATTCACATGATTGGAAAGGATAAGGTGGTTGGGAGAATAAATGTGAATTTTAAATTCATATGAGAAGCACCTTGTGGATAAGACAAGGTTCTTATGAAGTTGAAAAGTACCTTGTGGATAAGACAAGGTCCTTATAATGGAAGGTTATTGACCCCATGTGACTGATGTGATGAGTGAGGAGTTCTAGAACTCCTAACAACTTGCATGGAGAAGAGGAGAGTCTTTGAGGGATAAATATGAATTTTAAATTCACATGGAGAAGAGGGTCTAGGCTAAATGTGGAAATTGTGAAGGTTTATCAAAAAGGTATGCTAAATGTAGCAAGGGGATTAGATTAAAGTTGTGCAAACAGGTGATTAAGAAATGTAATGAGGGATTAGAGGCAAGTGGGAAAATATGGAGGATGCGACATTAATCTTGATTAAGGTGTGCACATCCTAATCATTGATTAATTAAATTAATCCAAATTAGAAGAGGGTTATGGAGGATGTGACAAAGAGAGAGAAAAAGAAGAATTTAAAATTACTTTAATTCAAAAAGGTCAAATGACTAAATTAAATAAATTGATATGTTTATTTAATTTAGAGAGGAGAAGATGAAAGGTAAAGTATTTAATTGCTAAATTAAATACTTTAGGAACCTTCGAGAAAGGGGAGATGTTAATTAAATAAATTATTTAATTAATATTGATGAAGTAGACAGATAAGGGAGACAAATTTGACCATATGGAAGTGGTCAAATTTGGATGTCTACAACTTCATCCAAGGATTAATCTGTAAAATTTTCAATCCATATATTATACTCCTCTTTAGTAGGCTATTATAAATCTAGTAACTCTTACACCTTAGTATTATTCCTATTGTATCTGGCATCAATTAATGCTCAAGCCTCTTTACCGAATGCATCCATACGCACCTCAATTCTTGTCATGTTATCCACAACACCATTCAACATGGTGTAATCTGTGAGACTAATTGCACTCTTAAATTGTGGAAGAAGACCTCCCAACTCATCCTTCCAAGTAGCAAAATCCCTCAATTCACCTTCATCATTAAGTATTTTTAGCATGCCATGCCCCTCCATGTCTCTAAATATTTTCAACTTATTTTGTAATTGCACACCTAACTTTCCATGAAAAGTTGAAATTCCACCGAATAGGTCCACTACCTTCAACACATCTAGAATGTTTATTGGGGCTTCAAGATCATCCTTCATATTAGGCATCATCTCCTTGAGTGCTCCAACTCTAGCACTCCATTTACTCCAGTCATTTTCAAAGGCATTTTGAACTTCTCTATAAATCTTATGGGCCTCATGAATGCTCTTGTAGGCCTCCAAAATAGTATCAAATTTTTGCATCAATTTTTTAACCCTATTCTTTAGGACATCATCAAAAATATTATCAACAACTCTGGGAGTTTCCCCTTTTTCTCTCTTGACATTGTCTTTTTCAACTCTTAATTCCCCTTTTAGCTGACTAATCCTCAATGCTAGGGTTTCTTCATCTTGAGATGCTAATTTTGAAGAAGAAGGGGAAGGAAATGCCTTTATTGGTGTGCCTACTTGCATAGTGGCCTTCATTTTATTGTATTCATCCAAGAGACTATTGTAACTATTGAACAATTTGTAATATTTCTTTTGGGAAATTTTTGCAATATCTGCACTTAACATGGTAGCATGCACAATGAATTTAGCAACCTAAATGGGCCTAGTGTCTATTGCTCTTTTCACTAAAACTATCTCAATGACCTCCTCAATTGATTTAACACTTTGGATTTTCTTGTATTAGGAGCCATTGACCAAATTGTAAGGGTATGCAATTTGGGACTAAAACTAGAGCCAAAGACCCAATTCTCAAAATTTTATTCAGATATAGAGGCCTTTGTATCTTTCTTGATTACATCAATTGTAATGGTATAAGTAGGATTCCACCCAGGAAGTAGCATTACACCACTATCCTTGACAATCTTCCTAGCCTCATTAGGAATCATTATTGCAATTTCAGTAATTATCTTTTCCTCCTCTTCCTTTTCTTCATCCTCTTGCATTGAGGGTTCCACACTAGCCTTAGCATCCTCAATTCCCTTTTTGATTTCTTGGCTCTTGAATTGGGTGATAAATTCTTTGAATTCCTTGGTTTGGACAAAGGATACATTTGCAATTAACTCCTCACAATCCTTAACCCTGACATCATCATCAATTGCTTCATCATATTCCCCTTTAACAATTCTATCCTCGAGAACATAGGATTCAAGAGAATCTCTTATTTGAGTGGAAGGGAATCTCTTCTCAACCTCTTGATCACTAGGTACATGTTCAGCTGATTGTTCACCTCCAATTAATTTAGTAGAAGAATATCCAACCAAATGGATAGCTCCTTCACCAACCTCCAAAGGTTGTTCCTAAATAATCTGAACCTCTTGCTAATATTTGAGAGCTTGTTCCTTCTCATTGGCCTCCTTGACCTTTACATTGAATTCACCACTTTGATAATATTTTAACTTGGTCATGGCCTTCTCATAAGGATTCTCACTGTCATCATAGGGACTAACATAGAATTAATTTCTCTTGATTATATCCTCTTCAATGTCACAAATGGCAATCCACTCTTTCTTTCTAGAATTCACTGCACCATTAGTGGAAAAATTCCTTATTGTGTCACTAGTGTATAAAAATTGATGGGAGAACCCAAAAAAGCCTTTTCTTCTCTTTGCATCATTGACAAACCCTTCAGGGTCACAATTCCTCACCTCATCAACTGACATTCTGAGGTTGGTCAACATTCTTTCAAACTTCTCATAGCCTTCTTTGGTAGTAGCAATAAAATAAGCAAAAGAACATTATGGTGTTATCACCAAACCTTTATTCGGAACTCTAAAATGTTCCTTATCCATAGAATCCAACTACCACATAATTTCCATAAAGGCCAACCTATCAAATACATATAAAGGTAGGCAGTGGGGTGCAACTCTAGATCCATAAGCTTTGATCAAAGTATAGTGGGAATTTAAGAACTAGTCACCACAATTATGAGTTTTTTTTTCTTCTTCTTTAAGCTCATGGGTGTGTAGAATCTCCCTGATGAGCTTTGAAATTCTTTATATAGGTTCTACACCCAAACTTGCCAAGATACCGAACTTTAAAAGATTGGAGAAAGCAAGATAATTTGAATGTGGGAAATTCTAATCCCAAATATGAGTCCACTTTTGGACAGGAAATTCATTTCCTTCATTATCCTTCTACCTCAGTGTCTTACCCTTCTTTCATTTTTCTTGCCCAGTCCATAAAATCATGTGCATTAATAAAGAATAATGGGGAAAGGATAGAGGTGCTCTACCATCCTTCAGTTCAATTATCCCTTTAAGCATCTGCTTAGTAATATATGCTGCATAATCAAACCCCCTGTTTGAATTCCAGATTTGAATATCAATAATCATCACCAACAATACGATTGGTATCCTTTCACCAAACCTGTGAGACAATACCTGATCCAAATAATAGTAGGTATTCTTGAATTAGTTCTCGAATTCATCACAAAAGGCTGCAAGTCCTTAGGACTGAAAGCTACCTTGTCCCCATTTTTGTGCATAACAAGCACATGTTTTCTATACCCATACTTAATTTTTTCATATTCATTGCATAATTCAAACAAATTAATACTGACAGTGTAATTAGGGTTTAACTTGAACACCTCCACTATCCTGCCTTTGGTTATGTCAAGAGGTAGGGTTCCATTCTCACTTTTATTGTTCTACCCTTGGCATCATAATGCCTTGCTATCTCTATCATAAAATCTACCTCAACAAATATATTTGGTACCATCGGCCTCCCAAGGTTAAAACCCCATAGGTGACGAGCTAAGCATTTAGCATACCATCTTTTGAAGGCATACAAGAATAACTCCCAACCACTTTGAGGTAGAGGGACCTCTCCAATTGTAGTAGCATTATCAATTAGCATGCTTTTCATAACACCTTGCGCTATAGGCCATTTTCCAATCTTCTTTCCTCCTTTAGCAATATCTTGAGATTCACCTTCCATGAACCTGGTGAAATCTCTCTTTTCTCCTTTATGCTTAACAGCCTTTTCTAAATATTTTGGCTTCAGTTCAACAACCCTAGGCTTCTTTTGTTTAGGCTTACCCCCAACTCCCAAGGATTCACTAGGCCAACTCATGGTTTGCACTTAGGTTTTATGAATTCAACCTAATATGAACAAGGGCTTACTAGTTTTATACTCTCAAGAAACTCACTTGCAAAACATAGACATAAAACCTTCCCAAACCTTTCTCAATTCCTACCAACCTATACAAATTTTCACAATATCAAAACCCCTTCAAACCCTAAGCACCTAGATCTTTTTGAATTAATCACTAACTCCCTAAACCAATTCAAATTAGTGAGAAACTCATCGAAAGGTGTGTAGAATTTTCTTACTCGAGAGAAAAAAATTCTTCAATGCTTTTGCAATTCCTCACTTCATTTCCTCTTCTTTAAACGTGACCAACTCTTCTACTTCTAACACTTGCAATTGTGAGGGAAAATAAACCAGCTACCATCTTTATGGCCAAGGAATGGAACATCTTCACCATTAATGCCTGAAAGAAAGCTCACATGAGTGAACTGACATTTAGATGTTTAAGATTGAATTCAGGTCGTTGATCATTTTGATTTAAAACATCATCAATGGCTCCCTTATATCCTTACACTTTCTCCTTTTTTCTTTTAGTGATGTCCCTTGATGTTGCCATGTTGTCCCTATTTTCTTTTATCACTTTGTTATCTGAGCCCATCGCTCATCGCCGTTTTGACCTTCACCTTCTTGAATTGATCCGTAATGAATAGAAACTAGCAATGGGAGGAATATTCCATCAAATATTCCTAATCTCCCATCACTCATCACTACATTTGTGTTCTCAATGCTCCAAACTATAACTATGATTCCTTAAGATGGAATGATGGACAAAAGGTTTAATTGTCCATCACTCATTGCTGATATTCATTTACCTTCGCTCAGGTCATCAGCGATGTGAGGAACACCCGTGATAAGCTCTTTGTCGTTAGATTAGATCATCCTCATTTGCTTCCTTCATCGCTCATCACTAATAGTAAAGTCCTTCGGAAGAGACTTCCAGTGATGAAAACCTTAATTAACACTATCCATCGCTTATCATTGATTTACCTTACATTGGCTAAACCACATTAGCTATGGAAGAAAGGTGGTGATAGGTCAATATTTGGCCACGTGTCCTAGCTATCCAACTTCACTCCCAACAACAAAAAAATTAGTGATACATCACTTTGAAACATAAGGCTATAGCCTTCATCATTTATCACAAATTGGGATATGGATGGGAAGAGACAATGCGCGATGGGCAATAAGCGGGTGATACAAAAGGTTAAAAGGTCATCGCTCATCACCAATTTAGAACTTAGAGAACCAAAAATAATTAGT
This sequence comes from Sequoia sempervirens, assembly GCA_007258455.2. Lineage (NCBI taxonomy): Eukaryota > Viridiplantae > Streptophyta > Pinopsida > Cupressales > Cupressaceae > Sequoia > Sequoia sempervirens. Next base: position 644,833,061 of record VDFB02000003.1, read on the forward strand.
GATGCAAGAGCGGCCACTGATACAAAGGAAAAAACTTCACATCGTGCATCACTGATATGAAACTTAAGGTCATATGCCCATCCACGATGAGTGATAAAAAGAAAAAGGTCCATCATTCATCACTGATTTTAAACAAGCGGTCATGAAGCAATCTGCGATAGGCAATACAGCGAGCGGTAAACATGAAATTAAGTGGGAACAATTAGCATGTGCTCATAAGTTGTTTTTAAAAGAAGGGGATGCCTAGGCAAGACAAGGGATGGGGACTTAAAAGGACTTAAGACCACACTTGACCAAGGATAAAAGATAAAACATTTGAGAACCACAACTTTATAATATATCAAACCCTAGACTAAAATAAATGGGAAAATACCATACAACGGGGCAAACAAGAAACCTAAGCAAAAGAGGTCGGTGACCACATGAGTACATAGGCATAAGTTGTTACTTAAACAACTGAGAACCGACCAAAGAAAGTCAATGAAAAATTAGACCAAGGAGAAAGGACTAAAATGGAAGGGAAAATGCTAACATAAACCCTAAACCCCTGTGATAAAAACCCCAACCAGTAGACAAGAACAAGGTCAATGAGACGACTAAACAACTTCACAAATTAGTGGACATAAAAATTTCGAAGGTTCCACCATGATGTTAGAAGCAAAGAGTGAAATCTTCATTTTTGAAGTGGTGTGGACCCAAAAACCAATGCACTGTTACACAAAACTAACATATTTGACACTTAGTCAAATTTCCACACAACAAAACCTTTCAGACCAAACCATTATGCAATAATGTCTTCCTTATCAACTCCAAAACCTTGTTAAGACTAATCAAAATTATTTGCAACAATGTTGACATCAATGATAACACTATAACACACTATTATGTACTTTCCATATGAACCATGCTTATGTTGCCAAGCAACATCATCAATGACAAACTCTCCAATCTTCCAACATAAAACATCTCAAATGAGAAACATAAAAATTTCTATTACAAACAAATAAATAATATGCAAATGTATAAGAATAAACATTGAGTAAACCTTTAAATAGGTAGAAAAATATTTGAAGAGAAGGAATTCTCATCATGCCACTAGTAATACTAGAGTAGTGGATAAAGAGGATAACACATCTATGTGTTTGATTTATTGTATACTTGCAAAGGTTTAGAATCTCATTGTAGTAGTCTCATATGACTACGCATGCAACATCTCTACCAACCAAAATCAACTATCTATAAAATCACAAGGCTTTGGATCTCTATCCAAAAAATAGCCCTAGAAATCTCTACCACCAACTTGTAACATGGTTTTTGTCATACACTCATCCAATACCTCCATTAAGGACTCTTAGTAGCTTTGTTTGCCACATGAAACTAACACTCATATCACCAAGATGGTCACTAAATTTGCTAATTCATGGCCCTAGAAGATACCATTTTTGTTGTTTTCCAACTATAGATGACTCCATCAAATAAAACTAGATCCACATCACTTACACTCTACCATTCATGGATCTATCTCTCTCCAATATCCAACCTCTTTCTCATATATTTTTTCATGACCATATAATAATTAGTATTTATTGTCCTTCCTCATTAAGAAATATTTTCCTTATCTTCACTTTCCATCTATTCGCCTTCCACTCTTTTAAATTAATTCCACAAAACATGAATATTTATTGACCTAACAACTACTTCCTAAAATGTAGTTGAAACCAACATGGAAAAGTATGGTGCTACCTTAGAATTAAATGGCCCCTAGAAAGTGAATCAAACCTATAAAAATATGCATGAAAAGATGATTCATGTTACTTGGGAAGAGGAATGGGCATTCAAAATAATTTAAAATAATTGATACTTACATATTAAAAAAGGTCCTCTAAAAATGACCACCACTAGGAAATTTCCAAATTAACATTAAAATTTCTCATGCAAAATGCTAAAATTTTCCCAATTTCATCATCCAGTAGGATGCAAAAAATTGTGTGGTTTAATCATCACATCCAAAAAAATTCCTCAATATCTCAACTAATGCCAACTATACAATCAACATGGCATTCCATAGTTACTAGATAATGTCAACATACTTGATTGTGTGTAGCCCTAGTTTGACCTATGATCTTTCCTCAATGTTAAAGAATTTTTTAAAGTAGCACCATTAAATTAGGCCAATCTTCCAATATTGTTGTAATTAATAATGTTTTGATTAAGTTAAAGATGGGTAGGGCCCATACCCATTACAAAACAACCATGAAGACCACATAGGAGAGCTCATGAGAAGTGAGACCCAAAAAAGAAAATAGTTAAAAGACATACCAACGGAAAATAGAAACACAAAGATAGAAAGAGACCAACAAGAAATCAACATAGCTACTAGTTGCCTAGAAGCTTGAGGCCATTGATTGATTTCTATTTATTCACCAAAAATTGTAAATTTTCTTCAAATGATAGAGGTTTCTTCATCTTGGTATCACCATAATCAATAGGGGGTGTGGTAGAACTATCAACTTTTTTTCCCTTCTTGGAAACAACAGCTTCTTGAAGCGCCTCCTCGACCCTCTTACCCTAGTTTTTTTGAGTTCCTTCTAGAACACTTGGATAGTGACCACATTATTTTTCATCATTTATGTACAATAGTCCACAATATCTTGTAAACTACATAAGGTTTTTTCTTGGTTGTTGAGCATGGTGGCCACCTCTTCCTACATTTTTGCTCTCTCCTCCAAAGTCCCAATCACTAATTTGAGATCCTTAGCCTCTATCTCCAAATTATCCCACTTCCCAAAGGTTTTTGTGATTATAGACAGGAGGTTCCAATGGCCCTCATCCTCAATTTCACCCAGTCAATCCTCCTTTTGGTTGAGGACCTTTATCTCCAAATTTTGGATCTTTCTTTTTGCAATAATTAATTAAGAAAGAAACCATTTCAATATGTCATTTTGGATCATGTTCATTGCTTCACTCAATTCCTTAATTTTCAATCTCAAAGTGGAAAAACTAGCACAAATTGTAGCTTCCATCTTAGAGTCTTCAGATGTGCTTGTTCTTGGTTCACATAAAGGATAGGCGAATATGGGGGGTTGGTAGGGTTGGTGGACAAGGGGGAATTAGAAGGAGAAATACCAGGAGATTCTTCCCAAGAAAGAGATCCATTAGGGAAATCCTCGAGGGTGGGATACCACGAATCATTAAAATTGTCCAAAATAGAGATCAGGGGAGGGGCTAGTTCAAAAAAAGACATTTTTCTTAAAAGAAGGGATGGGGTCCTTTGAAACAAGGGACTTATCGTTAAAGGCCTGAGGTTTTGACCTAGTAATTCTTTGATGGGAGGTTAGGGTTGACAAATGCACACAAGGCCCAAGGTAGAAGGAGTATCCTCCAAAGTCTTAGCAAAACTTTTTGATACTAGGTTAGGGTTACTCTTCCTTGGAATAGAGGTCATGAAAGGGGAATGGGCCACCTTATATAGTACACCTTGCAAATTAGACCCTGGTGAAGGGACAATAGTTTCCCCTTTTCCTAAACAAATCTAGTTGATTGCTCAAGAGACGATATTATCCAAAATGAAAAATTCATTTCAACGCTATAGCAAAAGTGGTTAAGCATTAAAAAAATATGAGCATAGAAGCATTTTAATCTACCTTCCAGTATGATGTATCTCATGAAAAATTCCACCATACTTCTCCAAACACCATGGATATTGTCTCTATTGAACCCATTTTGGAGATAATTAACCTTCTCCCCCTTGTTGAGAAACTTGTCTGTGTCTTTTTTTATAATGTCCTTTTGACTTTCTCTGGATGTAGACCCCATCAAGGAAAAGCCCAATGGCCTCGATGATGAGATCCATGGTGATAGTGAAAGAAAATTCACTGACTTCAACATTGTTACAGTTCTTCCATGAGTTTAAAAATTTCATAGATGTATTAGGATCGTGACCCATCATGGCCTCAATATAAGAGGCTAGCTTTCCTCCTTGAAGGATAGTCCATAAATCTTTATCCTTATTCCAGGTCTCACAAGAGGCGGGCTCTTCTTGAACCAGGTCACCTCCTATCTCAACAAGTTCTTTAGATAGAGGAGGGTTGTGAAGAACACTTTGGAAACTCTAGTTTCTATTAGAAGTTGAGGAAAAAACTGGCATGTGAATAGGTGGGAAAATCATGTTGAGTTGCTTTATGTGTTATTATTGGTAACTATAGTGAAAACATGACTAGATTGATCTGTTTCACTCTCATGCTATTGCATGTGACTTAACAATAGTCTTAATACTTGTGGCCTTTGTTAAAGGTCAAATTACAACACTACTAAGTGTTTATATAGTGTCATATTGGTTTTAGGTGAAATTTTGGCATTGACCCCATTTTCCATAAAAAAACTAATCCACTTTTAGATCATCTTCACATACTTAGCTAGAGAAGAAGCAAGGAACACACCCAATTTATTGTATCTAATGCCAATCATAGATGTTAAACTAGTCCATAATTGTATGATGGAATCTAGAAAAATTATCACCATGATCCAAAAGATAATAGTGAATGATCTAAGAATTGCATATGACTTGATGATCTACGATGTGACTTAGTTAAATGAGACCTACTATGAACTACTATAATTGTTAAGAACTTCCTTTATAAGGGTATGCCATGTTAGACTATACTTTCCTATTCACAAAGAACATAACATAAATCAAGGTAAACATAAAAATTAGTGTATAGAAACTTATCATAATGAACCTGATCATCATCTAGTAGATTCTAATTTAGATCCAAAGACCTTAGTTATCACTAATGAAATTGAACTAGTAGAGCTAGTGATTTTGATGAAAAAGGGACTCAAGGATGGGTTTGATTTTTGTGATTAGTGATTTTGGATTTCTAATTCACTTTGAGGAAATGGACCTCAATGAATATTAAGGAGCTGCATTGCTATTAATCTCACTTGTACATTTGTAAATTGTAAGTAATGTATGTGTGATAAATATCTTGTTTGTTTTCTTTGTTCATGTGATAGATTACTAGAGTATATTTGTACTCATTGTTGCACTAATTTTGAATAAATCTAAAGATGGTTTCGTGATTTTCAATTAATTTTTTTAGATTTTTGAAACTAGCCACCTCATAATGCATAGTAATATTTTCCTTATTAAATAATTTATTTCATACCCAATCAAAAGTGGATGTTGCTTTGTTCCCATTGGTGTAGAGAATGAATCATGTCATATCAAATTTATCGATAAAGAGGCACAAGCTTGTAAGGTTTTATCACACACTACATAAGATTAATATTTCTAATGTTAGGTAAAGATACTCACTTGCACCAAGTAGTTATATTAGGGAATTCAATTTATTGGGGTCATTGAGAAGGAAATGTTGGGAACATAATTCTCTATCACCTCATCAAATAAGTAGATTGGAAATAAATTTTAAGGGGCTAAAAGGCTAATGAAGTTTATCACTATCTTTTGTAGCAAGAATTGGCAAGTGCTAGTTTCTTTTTTTATGTGATTGTCATATTGGTTTCCCACATTCTCAACTTTGATCAATAATTTATACAATGTGAGATTTGATAAGCATAAACAATCAAAGTAGTCCAAGAGATTTAAGAGAAATTTATTAGTCTATTCAAAAAGTTTTTCCATCTCTATGGATCCTAGAAAATAAAATGTTTGATACTAATTCCCTTCAAGAAATGATCCAATAATACATGCATAACTAGTTTTCTATCAAAAATGTCTCTTCTCCCCCAATATTGGAAGAAATCTTTAGAATGATCTAGTCACTTACAAAATTAGAAGTACAGGTAAGTTCCTTAGCATCATATTGCCATATATTGTCATGTAAAACTTTTATATCATCATTACTAGGTATAAATGTAATTTGAGGAGGTTAGATCCCATTAGATGATTATGGGAAAATTTAGTCAAAGCCTTCACAAGTTTCCTACCATAATATTTTACAATTATTTTGGTTAACCCTTGCAAACTTAGATTATTTATTCTTTTTTGCATCCCCCCTCCCATATTTTAGTTTATGCAACATTTGGCCTTGATTTCTTCAATAGTGATAAGTAGATGTTGAAAATTAGCATAGGGAGAGGTGATCTTCACTAGGGAATCAAGCTAAGTAAGTTGTTAAGGAAGATACCAAGGAAACATTCATGTAATGAGATACACCTTAGGAAGAGTTGACATGAAATATATGAAAAGCACAAGTGACATGATAATTTGACACCATAGTCAAGAAACTTTGAAGGGAATTGATGTCATATATTTAATCATCACCATATCCTAGCCAATGACAATGACATTTGGTAGCAATTTTTTTTTTTAGCATACCCTCTCCAATTATTAGCTTGGTACAAAGGAAATAATTATTGACACAACATCACTAGGGAACACAAGAATTGAAGAGGACCAACCTCAAGTATTGCAGCACAAAATATAAATATAGATGTTGATAGTCTCATTTGAGAATTTAGAAACATAGCTTACCAATTTGTGGATAGAAAATAAAGTTTATAGGAATATAATTAAAGTTTCAATGACCTTACATGCACCCATATATAAAATTCCCCTCTTTAGTGTTCACTAGAGAGGAGTGAGAAGGAATAATATTCTTGAGAAGATTTTGAAAGACCTTTTGTTTGGAAATCCTAACATCTCAATTGAGATATTCAATAATTTGACTTGTACAAGATAACACACCCAAGTTCTCCTTGAGTTGTAGATTTAGATGAGTTCCAACCAAGATGGTTCCTCCTCTTGAGCATCCCTAATGGTGTCAATGAATATGAAAGTGTCGTCTACTGATTGGTTAAAGTATAGACAACAAAAGTGAAAACATACAACCCTATCCCACTACACAAAGCTATTACTAGCACATTTAAATCCCTCGATGATAACCATAATCTCTCATTGCTTCCTTTGAGATTTGATCAACTTGAAACCCTACAAGAAGCCATGCCAATGGCCTTTCCTCGAAGGAGACCTATATGTGTCTAACCCTAAGAAGACCTTGATTTACACCTCATGAGTCCATAGCCCAACAAAGCAAGGTTCCAATTTTACCTCTTCTAAATAAGAATCTCCATAATTCACCAAAAACATTTTGTGATTGCTTTTGATTTTTTATAGAGCCTCAAGCATTAAAAATTCATAAAAAATGCATGCACCATAAAAATTAAAGGATAACCCATTTGGGTCACCGTCAAAATTGAATGTTTTTGTCTTCGTGAGAACTTGGTGGGCACATAAGGGGTATCATGTTGCTACCAAATGTTACATTTCTTTTGAAGTGCCCCCAATGGCCGTCTTTTAGATAACGCTACGGCTAGAAAGATCTAAACCTTATTCCAATCATGACCAATGTTGTACCAAACTTGTGCCTCAAGGAAACACTATACTCATCTTTCTTGCAACTCAAAAAATACTCTGAAGAGAAAGAACCTTCGACAACAATAACAACCCATAAAGTCTTTTTGGCCATACTCTTCCATTTTTGCACGTGTCATGCGCAGAGCTTCAGATGAGCAGTAATCTACACTTGAGCTTCCGAACTGAACCATTTCTTCAATCCTCGTCTCTGCTTCGCTCTAATGAACATTTGGATAACCTTGAAAATAGTTGACGATGGGATGGTTCGGGCGGCGCAACTGCCAAGTCTGAAATATTAATCATTCTCTTGGTATACCACGGAAATACGGATCCGACTTGGGTTTCTGAGAATGTAACGACACAGTATCAGACAATTTAGTGGTGGGTTTTTATCCACGAATTCCCTTTTGTCACCTAAATTTGGATCTCTAGTCATAATGTTTGACGGAGATCATCCCTGCTTTCGAGGAGACGAAAAATAATTTTATAGTCTTCCTTTTGATAATTAAAAAAGGCGCCGTTCTTTTCTCTTCTATTCATGTTAGGGTTAAGCTTACTTATTACAGGCTATCTGGTGAGTGGGTAATACAGGCAATTGATAGTTATATAGTGAATTCAGTGGCAATAGAACATGAAACGACATTATTAGAATTGTACTGCCTATGGGCAAATCTGTGTGGAAATGGACATTTGTAAAGGACTTCCAGAAGAATTTTTTATTAGTGTGGATGAGTAGTCTGGGCAAGTGGGTGTTGGATTATGTGAA
>VDFB02000003.1:644841304-644872882 GCA_007258455.2 Sequoia sempervirens
ATATATATATATGTATGTATATATATATAGGTATATAAATATATATGTACCATATTATAATTTGATATATTTTAATGTAACGTAAACAACATTTCATTAATGATATACATATATATTATGGTTATAATAAAGAGTATCTCTGCCCATGTGAATTAATCGATTATGTTAGATAAGTGAACTGGGTAATTGAGTAGACTGAATTGATTTATTTATATTTAGCTAATTGAAGGATTTGTTTAATAAATGAATAAAATTTTCTTTTTAAATGTTGTTTTCTTTCATAATTATTTAATAGTTTATTTGTAAAATCACTATGTAATTAGTTATTAAGAATAATTGTTATTTTAGTTATATATGGATTATTGTGGTGAATGGCATGTTAAGTGAATTAGGTGGTTGAGTTAATGAGTATCTTGAAATGTGGAAGTAATTTTTTGTTTAAGGAGCATTCATGTTTTTAATGTATTGTTGGATTGATTGCTTGTTTTGAATATTGTGTTGATTATTGGAAATTGAGGTGATTTTGGTGATTGTTTAAAAGTGGGTGTCATTGTGCAAAGTTGTTAAGGTTGGCTTCTAGAGGCCTAGGAGGGAGTATTTTTGTATGAATGGTTTGTTTATGATTGTTTCAATTTGGAAATGGTTTGGTAACGTTTTGAGTTGTGTGCAAGAGGGTAAATTCTTTGCATTGTGCATAGATTCTTGTGATTGTGATGTGTGCAAGAAGGTCAATTCCTTGCATTTTGTATGGATTCATGTGATTATGTTATGTATGCAAGATGGTAAATTCCGTGCTTGATATGTAGGGTTTACTAGTTGCAAGTAGGGGGAGTGGCTCTCCATAGGGAGTAGGACCCAAAGTGGTGCCTAGGATAACCCATTGGAGAGTTTCTTAATTCAATGATAGCCTTAATAATGAATTAGGGGGATGGGTAGAATTCATATTAATCAAGGTAATTTATGTCACTCGTTGCTCAAGTGCTCGTTTAGGCTTGAAATGAGATGGGAAGGTCTAGAATGGCAAGATCAACTACCTTGTCCTCATGAAAGGTATGTTGATTCCACATGAGTTTGAATGGGAGCTGGGGATTGGTAGAGACTGCTAGGATAACCCAGGATGGGGATCGAGAGCCTAGGAAGATTAGCCAGGATAACCCATATCAATCTATGTGATGAGACTCCTCCCTATTGTAGTCTAGCATTCCCTAGTTGTACTTTCTCTTCTATTGTGTGTGTGCCTCTGGAAGTGAAGTCAATGTTGTAAGTGATGTTGTGATGTGAGTAGTGTTGTGTTGGAGTCCATGTATAACCCCTGATTGTGTTAGCCTATTTCTTTCTTGACAGTCTATTTGTAGTGGGACCTTGTGTTATCTCCTAGCACAAGGGGTGGACCTTAGGTTTCCACATGGTCGGGAGGTTGGTGCTTTTTCCTCCATTGGGTGTCCTTGCTACATGTTTGTGTGCATGGAGATTGTTCATTATGTTGTGGACTCTAGATCCTATTCCATATTGAGGAGACAAAATTTTATGTATATGTATTGGATTGTATATCAATTGTATCTCCTAATGTAATCAGATGTATTCTTCCCACATATACTCTAGGAAGAATTGTTGTAAATATTGTAATGATGTACTGATATTGATGTATTCTTTTTGTAATGGATATAGTATAATGTAATGCATCTTGTATATGCAGTTAGCTTGAAATTAAATTAATGTTGACTATCGGTTGATATGTTATGTGGAATTCTTTTAGTGTGATTCTTTAAAATTAACTTGCTTATTAGTTAAACCATGTGGTCATAGTAGTTAATGAAATTATTCTAGTTTCTTGGTTGATAGTTATGTGAGTAGCATAGTCATGTAACCTTAGGGGACCTAGGTTTATATTATATTATATGTTATGTTATGTTATGCATTCCATTGTTATTTCTTTAAAAAAAAAAATTGGTCCATTAATGTGGCATAGTTAGTGTTGTCCTTTGGGGTTCCTTGGTGGGGCATTACACTTGGTATCAGAGCCTAGGTTCATGCACTGGGAACTTTGGATACATATGAGCCCATTATGTGGGATAGTAGTATAACTTTAATAGTTAACTTTGAAGCTTTCATTTCAAGTCTTCTTGGTTGTGCATTCCCTAGACCTCACCTTATGTTTGTTCATGCTTGTACTCTTTCTCTCTTCTCTCTAGAAAGTATACCTATGTGTATTATTTGTATTCACATTTTGTGCGTACCTTTTTTATACGAGAAATTGTTATACGATACTGTGATATTTGTTTCTCTTATAGTTTTTTTTGGGTACCTGTTGAATGCTAAGGATGGTGTTGAGTGTATGATTGATCATTTTGTATGTATTTCCTTAAATTATGTTACCATGAATGCTCATACAACTATCTTTATTACAAAGAAATAGTATGTTTACCTTCCTTATAAATAGTAGGATAATGTGCTTGTGTTCCACATAATAGTTTGACTTAGAATAGATCATAATGCATATGTGAAAAATTTGCTTAGCGTGCATATATGTTAGTTGAATGGTGTCTTTCTCTCTCCCCTATGTCTTTTCCAAGTTTGAAATGAAATATAAAAGATGTTGATTTATGATATGTTGTATCAATTAGATATATGTAGTTTACATATATGTGATACTGTATGCAAAAATACTATCTGTATAGTTTCACCTCTCAATTAGGAATCAAAAATTATTGGTTGCATTTAAAATGTTAGGAAATGTCATTGAGTACTGGAATTTGCACATTTAAGAACATGTAGTACAAATATGCATTGTAGATAGTGACATTATGTTTGGAAAATTTGATCATTCTTGCGTGATCTTAATTAATTGGAAAATTTATGCATTGATTAATTGACAACTCTCTCTCTCCCTCTCTCTCTCTCTCTCTCTCTCTCTCTCTCTCTCTCTCTCTTCTCTCTTTATCTAAAAAATAGATTCATAAGGAAACTACTTAGGAATGTATTAGACATTAATAGAGGCATTGAATGCTTACTAAGGAATAAAATATGAATTGCATAAAATGAAAATGCTTGTTTAGAATGGAAATTTTGTATCAGAAAGTTTATGCATCACATCTAGGACTCTATTTTATTTGGAAGTAGGAAGAACACCTTTGCATGGATAGTATAGGAAATTTTTATGAAATAATGGATTAACAAACCATGTTATGGCATAGGTGTTGAATAGGGAAAAGATGATGTAGTACTTGTAAAGTGTACATAGAAAGTTTGAAATCATTCCATCATGTCCCTATTTGATTTGGAAATATGGATGTTTTAACTCTATAAGAGATTTGTGTGGTTGGATGTAATGTATGAATGTTGCATTGATGAATGAATAGGCTAAGTAATTGTATATATTTCCTTACCTTATTTGAATTCCAAGGATGTGTGTGTGTGTGTGTTCAATAAGTCTTAGTAAGAAGGAATAATAATGAGATAAATGATGTTGTAGTATGAGGAACATGTCTTTAGCTGCTGGAAAATTTATGAGCTATTAAATGTTTAAATTAGAATGTTGATAGGAAATAAGTTGATGTGATATATGTTTGAAAATTAGTGTGATGATACATGTAAAGGACATATGTAAATAGGGTTATAGTATTTAATTCACAAGAGGATAAGTGAGTGGATTTGTTTAAGATGTGTTAGGGAATTATCATAGGTAATAGGAGTGATTATAACTACCGTATGCAAATTTCAAAGGAACTACTAACAACGGAACAATTTTTTTTTTAAGAATATAATAAACATACTTAAGTATTTGAATATAACAATATACTAAGTTGCATGACTATTTCCATTGGGGTACACAGAGTGACATTACTACACTAACCCATAACAACGAAAATAAGATAAACAGTAATTAAACAATTATATAAATCTATTCATTCCCATTTCATCATTTAAAATATCTATTAACCAATAACCATATTCATAACATATGTACATAACACAACGAAAGATACTATAAAGATATGAAGCATTTATATTACCACAGAAATAACACAACTTAACACAACTATTACCAATGATCGCTCCAATAAATACATGGCTCACATTACATCCAAATGATAGTAAATACAACTAACCGGAAAATGATATCTCAATAACTGGCTATTATATAATTATAACAAGATCATCCTATAAACACATGTGGAGGACAACACATCAATGAATACATTTGTGACTTCAAGTATAACATACATCCGGGTACAAGAATTATCGATCAACATCATTCACAAACCCCTAACAAAGATATGATTCCAATGCAGCGAAACCCAACGGTCAGGAAGCAACGCTCCAATCTAACCACACCCCCATGCCGAGAGTAGACAAGGAAGGTCCCCACCGCTAATACCTAACAGTAACACAATACTAACTCCGGACAGACAACTTAACATCAAAGACCACATAGAAAACTAAACAAAGATAAATCCAAAAGGCACAACAACAAACCACTTCTGAACATAACAACAAGTCACAATCACAACATCAATGAAACTCAAGACACCACACGCACTATTACTTCCAACAATAACCAAAGAGAAATCAACAAATCACTTAACCACTATAGACACAATATCACATAACAACTACAACCACACAGTCACTTCACAACTACAAACACATTATCACTAAAACGAGGTTACAATGCTTCCAGAGAACAAAGATCATGAACATTGCACAATAACTGACTGACTATTGACATAGGAAGAGTGTCATGCATAAATTGCCATGAGTTACCCTGGCTCAACCTTCCTAGGCTACCGGACCCCCATCCTGGGTTACCCTGGCTTGCCTCTACCGGCCGCTGGACCCTCATGCAAAACTATGCGCCCCATCTCATCTTGAGCCTTATCATTCACTTGCTTCACGAGAGAGACATTCTTTATCTTTATTATTGTGAAAGATCCCCATTAATTCTTTTTAGATTATCACTTAGTTAAATCTCTAGGTGAGTTACCTCGGCACCCCTTTTGTGTGCTCTTAATTTCCACAAAGAGCCACTCTCCTATCGACAACACAAGGTACAATAACACAATAGGGTAAATTAGACAACATAACCTCTCCAAATCCAAAGAGGAAACAAACAAGGAAACTCACTCCCAACATTGGAGGAAACCAACACGTAAAACACACTCCTTCCAAAGGAGGTACAAATCTCATTACCCTCTCCTATTTTCCAGGAGGCACAAATCCCCATTCGTGGAAACCGGGTACAACATCATAGTACAACTCTACACCATTCCCAAGGCAATTCACAAATTGAACCTCTACACAAAACATCCCACTCTAGATCACTTCTCTGGAAGACTTACACAGACCCTTAACCCCATTTTCCCGACATGGAGAATAGAAGAAACATGACAGAAAAGCATTCCAAGCAACTCATTATCTAATGTTAGGGTTTCCTAAACCCAGTCAAATACAATTTTCAATCTTGCATTTACTCAATCAAATACACCAAATTCATTTCCCAACATTGAAGTATTTATAGCCCAATCATTTACTCTAAATTTCACAATTAACTTCCCTAATCAAAGCGTTCCAATAAATAGTCATTTGAATAAAATAATCAACCCTTACTCTACGTTTAACAGTTGTATTCAAAATCGAGGTATTATAATAAACAAATTCATCTAGTTAAATAAATCATTTACATATCTCTAAGTTTCACGAATATATTCAAAATCAAGACATTTAATAAATAAATAATTAAACTAAATCGCTTATTCCATTTTTCAACCATAAAATAAATTAATTAATCAAAATAACTAATCTAAGTAGTGCATAAGATCATAAATCAATACAACCCACTACAAGCACAACAAATTTCACCAATTTCATAAATCGATATCTCGAGAAAGTTCGATTCAATTCAAAACACAATTTATTTCTAATTCCACACCCTTACCCTATAACATTGCACTATTCAATTTATTTAAAAACACAGCTTATTCCTAATCTTCTCAATTTCACTATAATATTATACTTGTAAAAATTATCATGTTAAATTTATGATCTCAACATATATATTTACGCATATACCCACACATTTATAAATATATAAATATATAATAAATTAATTAACACATCTATTAAAATCCTAATTTTTAAATTATATTATAAAAATTCACAACTAATATATATAATATATATTTATATACATTAATATATATAAATTAAATAATATATAATATATATATATATATATTAATATATATATATAATACATATATATATAAAAAAACGCATTAAAAAAATAATAATAATAAATAAATTTTAAATTAAAAAAATTGTTTTAAATCGCTAGCATCGTGGTACTGCTACATCTCCCACGGGAAGGCCGCAGCTCACTGACGCTTTATTAACAGCCAAGGATCAAGGCACTGTGGATCACATGCTGTTCCAAGTGGGGGCCTAGGTGGTGGTCACACCTAATTATCTCCTCCACACAAAAATTAATTCTATTTATTTTTAAATATATATATATATATTTTAAATCAAAACCCTTTTTTATATAATATGAATATTTTTAAAAAATGCATTTCGTCTGGTACGAAAAACAAATAGAATTCAAAATAAAAATATTTAATAAACATATTTGTTCTTTATTTAAGGGTTGAAATTTGAAATACAAAAGAATTTATTCTACATATATGTATTTTTATATAAAAATAATGGAATTATATATATAATATATAATGTTCTATAAAAGAGATTCAAACAATTATATATTAAATCATCTTAATAACAAATCTCAATATGGATCTGAACATAGCAAACAATAATAACACAGATTTCCTTCTTTCCCTTTTTTTTTTTAAAATCATTATTTCCACCACTAAGTTTTATCGAAGACATCAGAATGATTTCACTACAATCTCCTACAGAGGTTTCGAGGGTTTAATACAAATAGATTTTTAATCACAAATCATTTTCAGAAAGAATAGAAAAAAAAAAGAATCTAGGAGATTCGAAAGTATAAATACAATAAGTCTTCAAATCACATACTTCATTCAATCAAGCTTCAAAAACCTAGCAACTAGATTTGTTTACAGAACAATAAAAATATTAACAACTAACAGGAGAAAACCTAGAGTCCTCCGTCTGAAGAAGAATCCCTTCTGTAGCCTCTTCTCGACTTTCTGCCTTCAACTCCTTTCTCGATCTTTGGCCTTCAACGTTCTTCTGAATCTCTCTTGTTTTCCAAAACCACAATAATCTTTTCCAGAAAAACCAAAACCAAAACTATTTTTCTTTTTATTTTTTTATTTCCTTCCCAATCCAAAACAACAGAGCCAAAACTCCTATGTGTGAATCATTCCCTCAGTAAAAATAATAAATCAAAGATAAAGATTCAATAAAGCTCTTCCGTTCTTTTTCAAAAAAAAACTCCTTTCTTATTGGTCCTTTTTCCAGCTTTTAAAAGCATAACTTATCTACCATTTTAATTAAAAATAATTTATTTAATTCAGATATTATCTTCACATGATTTTCTAATTTAATATTAATAAGAAGATAATATCTAATTATTCTCAACAATATTAATTTAATTTAATTTCTTGCCCTTTAATTAATTAAATACTTTTTAATTTACAATCTATTTAAATTTAACATTTTTCTACTCACAATTAAATCAAATAACAATGCAACATTAATTAATTATTTTATGAAATACGATTAATTAGTTAAACACTAACCAAGAATTAAATAAATACTCAACAGTCAAACTACATAAAGACAAGGACAAAACTTCAGTCATAACACAACGACTCACAACAGACGACGGACTTGGGACGGGGACACTTCCAAACCTACTCCCTTTTTCAACATTTTACCCATTGGGTTAATTTATTGCTCGCCCTGTCCTACTGAAGCAGGTGGAAACGAGACTTATTCCTACAATCCTGCATCCAAATAAACGTCAAATAGCACATGTATATATATATAATCAAACATCCTACCGTGAGAAGGAATTGTAGTGTAGCAGGGCACTCGTGAACGAGTGATGCTACACTGTCCTCTCACCTACTCTATTCTAACAATTACAATATCAATAACGAACTAACATTTTTAAATTGATCATAAGATAACATGATACTTAACTACTGCATCATAACTAATTATTAAACAATTTCATTATAAAATAATACTGAATTAAATAACATCACCATAAAATCATCACATTGAAAAATAAACATTAATGAACAACTATTTGAAAAAAACAATAATCCAATCAACACACAGAGTATCATAAATCATAGTAATAATGTCATATCAAATGATCATGTCCACTAAAGTAATAACAACATCATCAAACTTCACACCGACCAAATCAAACAATAATAGTATCATCATAGTATCAATGTATCAAGTTAAGGCATAGAAATTAATAAGTCTAAACAGTATGAGGGGTATTACAGTGATTATAATTCAGTATTGCTATTAAGTCTTGTTATAAATCAAGTAATGAGGTTCGCCTAATGAAAATAATGATGTGACTAGAGAGTTTTCTTGTTAATGTGCATGTATTGTACTTAGGTTTTGGGTGTGAAACTCGGGCACTAAATTGTTTCATGGCATTAGGGAGAGAATTCTAATTGTCTGCATCCTATGCACTATGCATTGTGAATGATATGGTATAGTAGTGAATCATAAATAGAGAATCTAAAATTAGTTTTCAATATATTTATGATCTTGCGAATGTAATTATTTTGTGAATGAGATATCAAAATGAACTTTGGACAAGTGTTGAGTGTATACCTTGTGTGGGTGTGAAATATTGTATCTCTTGTATATGTTATTTACATAAAGGATGATTGTATGAACACTGGAATTTAAGGAAAATTTTGTATTGCATTAAAAGATAGTAAATGAATGTTAGAAGTAGGAAACCATGATTGTTTGTTTGATTTTTTTCCAAGTTTGCTTAAGAGAGATGTATTTATAACCTAATGGTCTAATGTTCCTGGTGTACAATCTCTAGCACGCTTAAGATAATGTGGTCTTAGCCATCGTGTAGTGGTTATTCCCTTTGGTATGGCTGACATTAGTCACCTGATTTTATGGTTATGTTTGGTATGGCATTTTTCCAGGATATGTTTAGATTGGTGTTTTGTAATGTTGAGGGATAGCATGATTTCTTTTGATTTTCTTATGCTAGGACTAGCCACCGAACTCTTTTCTTTTCATTTATTTTGTGACATTTGTCATGTTTTATTCATTATGGGTGTTGAATTGCCAAAATTTTTCATGATCTAAAGTTGAAATTGATAATTTCTCCTCTTGAGTATTCTTTTTCAATCTCTTATGGTGGTCATTCTGAATTTTTGGTATTGTTGGCCGTAGTTTAGTTGCTAAGTGTTATTTTTATCTAGTTCAATTTGAAATTTTGATAGTGTGTTAAGGGAGAATACTGCGGAGATTGGAGCCAATCGTGTTGGGTGACTAGATGGTATAATGTAGATTTGAATAAATGAAATGTGTTTTCATGATAAGAGGCATTTGTAACCTATTAATCTTATGGGATGCTAGAGAAAAGTGTGTTGGGATAAAGAATTTCACATAATATGTGATAGTTAGATGATAATGAACTATAGATTCTTTCAAAAAATGATCATGTAAGTTTTGTAGAGCTAATTAATATGATGCCAGCGTGGAGTTAATTGAATATAGTGTGTATTAGAAGTTATAATCATGTGTTGATATTATTTTCTTATTTCCTGGTTGAGACTTTACTACGCTTTAAGTTTAGTGTGTTATATGAGAATGTTGAATGAAAATATTATCCTACAAGGATGTTTGTTGAAGTGGTAGCTTTTGGTAGGTGTTTGAGTGAATTGGTATGTTTAATGTGATTATTGAAAAGTGATGTATCTTGTTGTATCATTTATGGAATGCATTCATTGTGAAAAACTGTGTGATGTAAAGGAAATCTTTGCTAATATTATCTTACTTTAGGGATTAGGAAAAGGAAGGAAATGAGTTGGTTAGGAAATTTTTACTTTTTGGTGAACTCTAATCATAGGTAAGTTAGTTATGTTGCTTGTATTTATATTAAAGGGAAGGTAAACATACTATTATTTAATAAATTTTAGGATTGATGTGTGTATGTTTTATTCTAACCTTGCGACTTCTAGGAGTAAGTCGAATCTTAGGGGGGGAGGATGTAGTGCCCCTCCATGATTCACCTTTTTGTGATGTTTATGTCAGATGCTTTTGGGCTCATTTTATGTCTTAGGTGCTCCTTGCTTGTTGTTAGAACATCTTATAATGACATTTGTTACAATATGTTACTGTGTTAGATGATGTGATACTCAAAACTTGTTAAGATGTTTATTGTTTATGTTCACTATGAGACTAAGAGCTATTTCTTTATGGTTACATGTTGATGATGTATTAGTGATGTTAGATGTTGATTATTCTTTGATTATTTTGATGATGATTATGATATGTTTATGAATATGCTGAAAATAGAATGTGTTATCTTATTATTGAGTGGTTTATGATTATTGATGGTACAAGATGTTATTTGATATATTATATGATGCTTTTAAATGATAGTTAGGTGTGGAGGGAAGGATGTCATATTTCTTACTTGTGAGAAACCTACGATGTTTTGATTTCCTCTCACTAGGTATGTGATGATTATATAAATGTGCAAATACATTTGTGTGTTGTAGGTTGCAGGTACTAGGAATTGACTCCACCTGAATTGGCGGGTTTGAGCATGCCTTAAACCCAATGGATTAGTTGATCAGAGATAGCACTTGGTCCCCTACCATAGCCATCATCCTTGAAGAGGATGAGTATTTGGTCTGATACCTTGTCAGTGTGTTAGTCTTGACTGTGGTTAGTTGGTCTTGCTTCTCGACCTTGGTTAAGGTTTAGGTAATAGATTGAAATTTGGTTTGCTTAATTTAATACTTGCTTGATAAATGTTTTTGATTATTTGATTCATTGAAAATAAATTATTAAATAAAAATGTGCTATGATAAGTAAATATAAATGTATTTATTAATAGTCATAGTTTATTATAAATTAAATGTACAGTGTAATATTAAAATAAAATAAAATAGAATTAAAGTGAAAGTTTAAAATTAATAAAAAAGTAAAAAAATAATAGAAACATTTTTCATGCAAGTTCATGCACAACATTGAAGAGACTGTCGAAAAATAAACTTAATGTTTTTTTTGGGATTTTGTGAGATTTTATTGGATTTTTGTTTTTGAAAATGAACAACTTTTCTTTTGTGAATATTTTTCCTTTTGAGAGATTTTGGGATTATTTATTCTGTTTTGTTGAAGGAAGTAGTTGGTCTAAAAAATTTTACAAATTCTTGTTGTTGTGGGGAAATGGGGAATTCGAGGAGGAAATTAATTGAGAATTTTGGGAAGAAAATTTATGTAAAATAATTTCATTCCATCGTTGATTCGTGGAAGGAATTGTATCAAATCAATTTGAGGAAATGAATTTATAGATGAGTTTTTCGTTCTTCTTATGATAGTGCTATTGTTCTGATTTTTTAATGATTTAATCGTTTTGTTTATAATCCTAGTGCAAATATATCTTATGCATATCCTGTAATCGTTGCATTCCTGAGAAAATATTTAATTACATTTGCTAATTGCTTTCTTGAATCTTTTAATAAATCCAAGTTGTGTATATCTTGTAATCATTGCATTCTATGTAAAACATATTTTCCTCCGGCCTCAAAAAAGTCGGTAAGAGAAGAACTTGATTATGTTTAGTAACTAGGTCATTTTTTTTCCATGATTAAATAAAAAATGACACCTTATAATAGCCTCAAATATGTAGTATGCCCATTCTCTCTTATGTATAGTTTCTCTCTCTCCTATCTAAATAAATCATGTCATCCTTTTGTTCTCTATCAAGTTCCTCATTTATTTTAGAAGATTTAGACTCCAATAATTATGTTGTCGAATGAAGAAGCTCTCTCTTTTGTTGTGTAGTATTATACTAAGGTATTCGGCCTTTATTCCAACTGTATATCATTTTCTTGAAAGTTTCTAAAGCCTTTTCAGTAACCCAATCTATGTATTCCCCATGCATCGCTTGAACCAGTCCCAGGCCAAAGTATGGCAACACATATCCTTGAGGCCTTTTTTTTTCCTTGATTGATGCCTTAGGTAGCGACCAACGGTTCCATGTTAACCTTTGCTATGTTAAGATTGTGCTAGATTATATTATGAATGAGATTTCCTAAGAGGTGGTCAGGTGCCTCCCTCTCTCTAGTGCACTTTCCGCCATAGAAATTCCTTAGGGTCTTGGCTAATGCATATTGGATACTGCTTGATGCTTGATGCATTATTACCCTATGCTATACATTGAGTATTTTGACTTTATTTTGATGAACATATTTAATGGTTGGCATTTGATATTGGTATGGCTTATGTTTTATAATTAGTACTCAAAACTTGTATGGCATTTTCATTTCAATGTACATATTTTAAGATTTGATTATGTATGTATGTATGTATATATATATATGTATATATGTATGTATATATATATATATACATACATACATATATATACATTTAGATATATACATATACATATATGTGTGTGTGTGTGTGTGTGTTTGTATATATATAGGTATATAAATATATATATGCCATATTATAATTTGATATATTGAAGTGTAATGTAAACAACATTTCGTTAATGATATACATATATATTATGGTTATAACAAAGAGTATCTCAGCCCATGTGAATTAATTGATTATGTTAGATAAGTGAATTGGGTAATTGAGTACAGATTGAATTGATTTATTTATATTTAGCTAATTGAAGGATTTGTTTAATAAATGAATTAGATTATCTTTTTTCTTTTTTTTTTAAAGGTGCAATGCACCCATATTATTAGGGGTAAACGCTTTTGACCGGAGCTATGAATCGGATACAAGAAACCACAAGATACTACCAAACTCGTGAGCACATTGGCCTAGCGAAGGCACAAGGCCTGCGAGCACTTTGGCCTAGCGAGGGTGTGAACCCTAGTGGTTGTCACTACAACCAAGCAACTTGACCACCGAACCACGCCCTTATTAGCTAGATTATCTTTTTAAATGCTAATTTCTTTCATAATTATTTAATAGTTGATTTGTAAAATCACTATGTAATTAGTTATTTAGAATAATTGTTATTTTAGTTATTTATGGATTATTGTGCTAAATGGCCTGTTAAGTGAATTAGGTGGTTGAGTTAATAAGTATCTTGAAATGTGGAAGTAATATTTTTTTTAAGGAGTATTCATGTTTGTAATGTATTGTTTGATTGATTGTTTGTTTTGAATATTGTGTTGCTTATTGGAAATTGAGGTGATTTTGGTGATTGTTGAAAAGTGGGTGTCATTGTGCAAAATTGTTAAGGTTGGCTTCTAGAGGCCTAGGAGGGAGTATTTTTGTATGAATGGTTTGCTTATGATTGTTTCACTTTGGAAGTGGTTTAGTAATATTTTGAGTTGTGTGCAAGAGGGTCAATGCCTTGCAATGTGTATAGATTCTTGTGATTGTGATATGTGTGCAAGAAGGTCAATTCCTTGCACTGTGTATGGATTCATATGATTATGTTATGTATGCAAGATGGTAAATGCCTTGCTTGATATGTAGGGTTTACTAGTTGCAAGTACAGGGAGTGGCTCTCCATGGGGGCCAGGACCCAAAGTGGTGCCTAGGGGAACCCATTGGAGGGTTTCTTAATCTAGTGATAACCTTAATAATGAATTAGGGGGATGGGTAGGATTCACATTAATCAAGATAATGTATGCCTTACTCATGGCTCAAGTGCTTGTTTAGGCTTGCGATGAGATGGGAAGGCTTGGAATGGAAAGATCATCTGACTTGTCCTCATGAAAGGTACGTTTATTCTGCATGAGTTTGAATGGGGGTCGAGGATTAGTAGAGGTTGCCAGGATAACCTAGGATGGGGGCTAGGAGCCTAGG
Organism: Sequoia sempervirens; assembly: GCA_007258455.2. Classification (NCBI taxonomy): domain Eukaryota; kingdom Viridiplantae; phylum Streptophyta; class Pinopsida; order Cupressales; family Cupressaceae; genus Sequoia; species Sequoia sempervirens. Next base: position 644,855,300 of record VDFB02000003.1, read on the forward strand.
AAGATCATCCAAGATAACCCATATCGAGCTATGTGATGACACTCCTCCCTATTGTAGTCTAGTATTCCCTAGTTGTACTTTCCCTTCTATTATGTGTGTGCCTCTGGAAGTGAAGTCATTGTTGTAAGTGATGTTGTGATGTGAGTAGTGTTGTGTTGGAGTCCATGTATAACCCCTAATTGTGTTAGCCTATTGCTTTCCTAACTATCTGTTTATATTGGGACCTTGTGTTATCTCCTAGCACGAGAGTGGACCTCAGGGTTCCACATGGTCTGGAGGTTGATGCTTTTTCCTCCATTAGGTGTCCTGCTACATGTTCGTATGTGTGGAGATTGTTCATTATGTTGTCAACTCCAGATCCTATTCCAGATTGAGGAGACAAACTTTTATGTAGATGTATTGGATTGTATATCTGTCGTATCTCCTAATGTAATCAAATTTATTCTTCCCACATGTACTCTAGGAAGCATTGTTGTAAAGATTGTAATGATGTACTGATATTGATATATTCTTTTTGCAATGGATACTATAATGGAATGCGTCTTGTATATGTAGTTAGCTTGAAATGAACTTAATGTTGACTATCAGTTGATATGTTATGTGGAATTCTTTTAGTTTGATGCTACAAAATGAACTTGCTTGTTAGTTAAACCATGTGATCATAGTAGTTAATGAAATGATTCTAGTTTCTTGGTTGATAGTTATGTGAGTAGCACGGTCATTGATGCAGGAGCATCGTGCTCTAACCCCCTTTAGCCAGTGTTGCTCCCTTGTAGGTAGAACTTTGGCTTATCAACATGAGGTTTCTACCTGTTCCAACAATAACACAATGGTGTTGGTAGTAAAAAGGTTGTGGTGGTGTTACATCAACGAGAGACTAAGTGATCAATAGGATGACATTTAATGTCCTAGTGATGAGTTGATGGTGATGGAGTGTAATGGGTTCATCAATGTGAGTGTACTATTTTGGTGGGACATCAGTCTTTGTCCCAATGATGAGGTGATATTGGCATGACTAGAGTAATTTTGGTGTGACTTTGGAGGAAGTCCCTCTGAGGGGCCAACAAAGGATGATCAACGAGATGTGGTTGATCAGTAGGAGATGTATCGAGGTCCCAACAATATGGAAATGACCATGGTGGGACCCAGTCATGATGACGTGGGAGACAATGAAGCCAAGCAAATGCATGGCATGATGGGATTGGGTAATCCACATCCTTGTTGTGACTTATGAAGGGTGACGTGGTGATGGAATGATGGACAGAGTGTAAGGTGACTTCGATGAGACTTCCTTGTATCGGTAGGATAGGGAAGCGAGTCTCGACGATGGACCGATGGAAGGAGTGCAAGTTGGGAGATCGGGGAGTTAGGGAACTTCACAACCCCGTAAAATGGTTATAAAATTTAGGGAACCCATGATAAGGCAATGTTGGACTTGGTAGCATGAGCGGTACAATTCATGTGATGGTCAATAGTGGTGGATGGAAAATGAGATCATGACACCTGTGAAGCGATATTGGATGCAATTCCACATCATTTTTGTGGAATCCATGTTCGTTGGTCGATGATTGGAAGTTACTGATAGTGTGGTAATTGCATGGTGATGCTACGACATAAGAGTGAAGAATGAAAAGGCCAATGTGAAGGAGAAAGCTTGGTGACAATAGAGAGAAGATATATATACCCATCATGAGAGTGGGGTGCAGCAGTGGAGGTGGTGGTGTAGCCCATAGTAGTAAGGAGAGGTATTGGTGGAGTAGCTAGTAGGAAGGAGCAATAGTGGCAGAGAAGCTTGAAGGAAGAAAGGTGTTGAGTAGGGTGCTAGAATAAGGGTGCCAAGGTAGGGTGCCGGAACTGTGTGCTAGAGTAAGAAGGCCAAAGAGTGTAGGCTAGAGCATATGAGCAAAAGGATTGTAGTTGAGGTTCTGATCTGCATGTTAGTAGATGTTTTATAATTAGCCATTGATGGCTCATAATGATGTAATGTCTTCTCACTAATAAAGAGAGCTTTATTGTGTATTTTCTATGTGTAAACTTGTGTTGATCTTGATGTGTGTTGTGAATTGGCGGTGAGATTGTAACAACCTGATAAGGTCCTCTAGTCTCAATTGCATCAATTGGTATGAGATAAGGTTGTCTTGAGTCTATAACAAAGTGTCAAATGTGAGGCAGTTGCAGCAGGACCTGTGAGTGTGGGTTGAGAAATGGCCAGAAGATCTTGATAGTGTAGAGTATGCATCAAGAGAAGGAGTTGTGGAAAGGAATAGTTATTGCAAATATGAAAGAGGGTTTGTAATTGGTATCCTCTAGCAGAGATAAAGCTAGGTAGAAGCCGTAGAGTTCCTCCACTTGAGAGAGTGGGTAGAGGAAGCATCTTCTAGGATCTTTGTTGGGTAGAGGGTAGTTGTGTGAGTGAGATATTGTTGTAGGGAGTACCTGTAATTGCAGAGGATTTGAGTTCTAGAAGAGTCTTTTTTAGGTGAGAGGAGACTTACAACTACAGAGGGCTTTGATGCTAATGATATTTGTTGCAAGGACATGTGATTGTAGAGGGTCGATACCCTAATAGAGAGACAAATTGTTGCAAGCCAGACTTGTAACTACAAAAGAACTTGCAATTTCTTGAAGATGTATTTGGATAGGAGGAAAAGAAGGGTCATGAGGAGACCAGTGATAATCCCATTTTGGGAAGAATACTAGGATAAGATGAGAGAAATGAAGCTCATTGAAGAATTGAAAAAAGTAGAAGCAAAGACTAGATGCCCTTGAAGAGGGGTTCAAAAAGAAAGATGCGAAGGAAGTGCAACAAGGTCCACTGGAAGAGGAAATAAGAAAGGAAGAGAAAGTGTCCAGAGAGGAGACACTCGAGGAGATGACTTGGTTTCTTGATTTATTTTCTAATGATATGTTTGAAAACATGAATGTAGGTATGCATAATATTTTTGAAGGAACAACTAAAAATCCTATATTTGATATAGAATTTGGTGAAGATGAAGAAGATCTACTCAAAGAGGAGATATGAAAGATAGATATCTTCTTAGAAGGAAAAGTAACTAATGAATGTGATAAGGGAATGGAGCCGATCCAGGTGGGAGAAGATAAGTCCCATGAACATGTTGACTTTGTTGTGTTTGCAGCAAAGAGAGAGATTACAACAGGATGTCAAGTCTATGGAATCAGAGAAGAAATCCTCACACAAGAGGATAAGAAAGGAAAAGCAAGAGGAGTTTGTAGTGGAATTGTCTTTTTGAAGGCATAAAGGAAAAGATGTTGCATGTTGTAGCTAAACATGTCTTGTTGAAGATATGGTTGAAGAAGCACAAAAAGTAGAGATAAAATGTTCTTGGGAGGACATGTTGATGAAGGTGGAAGAACATGAGAAAGAATGGTGGGGATCTGAAGTTTACAAAGACATCCAAAGGAGAAGGTATATACAAAAAGATAGTTGATAGGTGCAAATAGAGAAACTACAAAGGCAGCAGTCGAGGAGACTGAACAACTGGAAAGTAAGCAAAAACAAATCAAAACTGAAGGATGGCTTGAGAGACGGCATGTGCAGAGCACATTATTTTAATCACGTGGGGAGTCTAATGAAGGAGCATCACACTCCAACCCCCTTTGTCTGGCATTGATCCCTCGTCAGCAGAACTTTGGCTTATCAATAGGAGGTTTCTACCTATTCCAATGATAGAATAATGATGTTGGTAGTAAAAAGGTCACGGTGGTGTTACATCGGTAGGATACTAAGTGATTGGCAAGAAAAAAATTGATGTCCCAGTGATGATGCGATGGTGACGGAATGTAACAGTTTCATCGATGTGAGTGTGTTGTTTTGGTGGGACATTAGTCTTTGTCCCAACAATGAGGTGATATTGGCATGACTAGAGTAATTTTGGTGTGACTTTGGAGGAAGTCCCTCTGATGGACCAAAAAATGATGATCGGCAAGATGTGGTTGATTTGTGGGAGATGTATTGAGGTCTCAGTGATATGGTGACGACCATGCTTGGACCTAGCCGTGATGATGTGGGAGACAATGAAATCGAGCAGACACATGGTGTGATGGGATTGGGTAATCCACATGTCCTTGTTGTAGATTATGAAGCGTAATGTGGCAATGGAATGATGGACAGAGTCTAAGGTGACTTCAGTGGTTGAGACTTCCTTGTATCAGTAGGACGAGGAAGCGAGTCTCAACGATGGAACAATTGGAGGAGTGCTCGAGTCAGGAGATCAGGGAGTTAGGGAACTTCATAACCCCAAGACATGGTTATAAAATTTAGGGAACTCGTGATAAGGCGATGGTGGACTCGGTAGCATGAGCAGTACGATTCATGTGATGATCAACAATGGTGGATGGAAAATGAGATCACGACACCTAGCAAAGAGATATTGGATGTAATTCCACATCATTGTTATGGAATCCATGTTCATTGGTCTGATGCTATGACACAATAGTGAAGAATGACAAGGCCAACTTGAAGGAGAAAGCTTGATGGTGATGACAGAGAGAAGATATATATACCCATCATGAGAGTGGGGTGTAGCAATGGAGGTGGTGGAGTAGCCCATAGTAGGAAGGAGAGGTACTGGCGAAGTATCCAACAAGAAGGAGAGGTAGTAGTAGAGAAGCCTGAAGGAAGAAAGGTGTCAAGTAGGGTGCCAGAATAAGGGTTCCAAGGTAGGGTGCCAAAATTGTGCACCAGAGTAAGCAGGCCAAAGAGTGTAGGCCAAAGCATGTGAGAAGAAGGATTCTAGCCAAGGCTCTAATATGCATGTCAGTAGACATTTTGTAATTAGCCATTGATGGATCATAATGATGTAATGTCTTCTCAGTAATAAAGAGAGCTTTATTGCACATTTTTGTGTGTGTAAACTTGTGTTGATCTTGCTATGTGTTGTGAATTGGCTGTGAGATTGTGATGGCCTGATAAGGTCCTCTAGTCTCGACTACGTTAGTCATGGAACCTTAGGGGGACTAGATTTATATTATGTGTTATGTTATGTTATGTTATACATTCCACTATTATTTCTTTCAAAATAAATAAATTGTTCCATTATTGTGGCATAGTTAGTATTGTCCTCTCGGGTTCCTTGGCAAGGCGTTACAACTAGTATGGACTTTTTTTTTGGTTTTACAAGGACCCAAAGGGGATATGATTCAATATATGTGGTGGTAGATATATTTTTAAAAATGGATCATTTAATTCCATGTAAAAATATTAATGATGTTGTACTTGTTGCAAAGTTATTTTTTAGGGAGATAGTGAGGCTACATGGTCTTCTGCAAAGCATTGTTTCAGATAGAGTTACAAAGTTTGTGGGGTACTTTTGGAGAACATTATGGAAGAAGCTAAGGACTAATTTGAAGTTTTTCTCATCCTACCATCCATAAATAGATGGCCAAATAGAGGTGGTGAATAGGATCCTGGGTAATTTGTTGAGATGCCTAGTTGGAGACAAGCCAAAGGGGTGGGATTTGATTCCACCTCAAGAAAAAATTGCATATAAAAACTCAGTGAATAGAAGTATTGGTAAGTCACCATTCCAAATTATTTATGGCAGCAGCCCAAGAGAAATTAGATCTGAAAAATATTGATAATGTTGATAAGAAAAGTGCAGAAGAAGAGGACTTTGCTAATCACATAAAGAGCATATATGAAGAGGTAAGAAAAGACATACAATTCCAAGGTTCATTTGAAGAGGATACATAAAGAGTTTCATGTTGGTGATGAGGTAATGGTACACTTGAGGAAATAAAGATTTCCAGTTGGTACTTATAACAAGCTAAAAATGAAGAAGTTTGGGCCTTGTAGAATTGTGAGTAGGCATGATTTAGGTAATGCATATGAAGTAGAGTTTCCTAGTGGACTTAATATTTCACCTATATTCAATATTTTTTATCTAATAAATTTTCATGAAGTTGAAAGTGATGAAGGTATAGTAGGTGAACCAATTCATATATCAACACCTACTTTAGAGGAGGAAAAGCTAGAGTCAATATTGGACAGCAGGGTAAGTAGGAGTACAAGAAATAAGAAATATATGGAGTACTTGGTTAAATGGTTTGGAAGGCCTATTGAGGACTCATCTTGGTTATCACAAGCTGAGGTTAAGTGGCTTGGTTATCCTCTTGAGAAGTGATAGGGTCACTTTTCTTCTACAATGGGTGTCTGATGTAGGAGCATCCAAGGTGAAATGGCAATCATGTGTCACAAAAGATATTATTATTTTAATTGGTTTATTTTCAATAAGGGCTTAGAGGCTAGGTGAATAAATATTTTGATTTGCAACTTTTTAATTTCCATTGGGATGAAATTGTAATTGTAATTTTGGTGGGAATTATACATTTATGAATATTTTATAAGGAAAATTTGGGAAAATACCCCTCTTGGGCATCCAATTCTTGGTCGGGACCATTTGTGGTGCATGTGCCTACATGTTCAATTGCATTCCTTGCATGTAATTGCATGTTTATGCCAAAATATTTGCATGTTGTTGCATGACCATAGTTGGATTCATCAAGGCTATCAAGAGTCAAAGAAGGTGTCTTGTTGACCAAGATGATTAGCCAAAAGTTAGGCACCCATGTGAAGGTGGTGAAGGAAATGAATTATAATTTTATATTTTATTTTTTTATCTCTCCTCAAGTTGGGCATTGAAATTATTGGTGGTTTATGGAGGTTTCTTTAAGAAACCAATGGTGGTTTCTTCTCACACAATTTCTATATAATGATGCTTGCTCATTTGGAGAGGGGGGCTTTTGGAGAAGTTGTAGTTGCATACCTAGATGTTGCCAAAATGAAGCTAGAATGTTGAGTTGCAAATTTTTGTATGTGTGAAGCCCATGTTGTATGTGATCATATGAGTTCCATGTTTATGTATTTGATTTTTAGATTTTGAAGTTAATACATGTAGATTTCTCTTTAAAAATAAATTAAAATAGGTAAGTTTTTAATTAATTTATTTCATTTAAAAATTGGATTAACAAAATAAATAATTAAACTAAATTAATTTTACGCACTCATAAATTAAGCATCATCATAGATTAATTAACTATTTTTTAATTATCTTATCTAATTTAAATATAATTAATTTTTTCCCAACAATATAATTATGGGTGAAATATTTCAACACCAACACCTAGTTTACCTCAACCTAGTCTTATTGAACAACACACTTGTCATACGATAACTTAGTCACATTCTTAGATAACCATAGTAAATTTATAATCAATGTCAAAAAAAGTTAACAAGTTTAAAGCAAATAACTTGTCTAGCAAACAAGTAAACAAGAGAGTAAACACTCTCTAAAGTTGTATATCATATAATCTATCCACTAGAATTTAAAATATATATTGAATTATTTTATTCAAAATGGTAAAAATGAGATGTTACAACATGTTATAAAAATTTGAAAGAATATAAAATTGTTCTACACTCGTTTTATATACATTCAATTATTTATTTTTTATTATTATTTTGGTGGAAGGTATGTATATGCACATTTAATGGTATACTTTTTTAGGATACATCTATAGATTAAATATATATGTATTTGTATATGTATTTATGTATGTATATATGTATATGTATATGTGTATGTATGTATGTATACTATGTCTATATATGTATATATGTATATATCTATATATGTGCATATATATATGGGGAGAGTGTATATATGTATGTATATGTATATGTATTTATACACATACATATATGTATACATCTATATATATGTATACATATGTGTGTGCATATATACATATACATATACATACATACATACATACATACATATGCATATGCATATGCATATACACACATACACACAAATATATATATATATATATATATATATATATATACACACACACATATGCATACAATCTATATAATCATAGCTTTCTAGCACTTTGTATTGGGTGGAAGCCTTTGTAACCCCTCTTTACTATATCAAAACCAACCCAAAACATAAAGAAAAGGGCATGAATATGCAAAAAAAATGATGTAAACAAATGGATAACATAAATATATGCACCTTTATTATTTACGTGAATTGCATCATGACGATTAAACATACATCTAAACCAGACAATACGTTTTGCCTAAATTGTGACGAGTAGAAAAAACTAATTTATCAAAGTCACCAAAAATCAAACCTAGCTCAATCATACCTCTAAAAGTTTGAACATTCAGTGATGTCATAATCGAGAAACATACCATCACCTTGACTATTTTATTTTCAGATTTTTAATTACAAACCTTCCCACCCACATATCCCAACAAAGGTCCACAACCAAAGGTCAACATACCCCTCAGAGCACGAGCAAAGCACTAATTGTTTTTTAGCTGGACCTAATGCTGAAAAGTCGACGACACCAACCTTGCATGCTTTGAATAGGTCTTTAGTCCATGCGATATGGATGGGCTGGACCTTCACATATTCGTGTGGATGATGAGAAAGAGCAATAAAGAAACCATGTCCAGTGGTAATCGATCTGGAAATGTGGTCCACGGATAGGGTGTGAACCCACAAGGAGTTTGTGACCCCCCTTTCCCTGCAACTTCACCCGACCCGGTCAAGCTCTTCACCTTCACATCTTTCTTGTTTCAGTTGACATTCAGGAGTTTGCCTGCCCTAAAACCGGCTACCGGATGACCCGTGACTCACAAGAACGAGGAAACATGTGGGCCAAACCGCCTGTTCTCTTAATTATAAGAAAAGTGGTAAGCGGCCTATTTTTTCATTTAATTCTGCACTCTTTTCTCGTGGGATTTTCATGTTTCTTAAAAGAGAATTGTTTTAGCAATGTGATCCTTTTGCTTAAAAGTTGTTCTGGTGGAAAATCGGGTACCAAAAACGACAATTTGAGGGATTCTGTTGTTCACTGCTGTCGAAGTTTCTGGTCGGATACTCATTGAATATGTCTTCTTTCCGGTCGGATACTCACCGAATATATGTCTTCACACTTGGCCAAAGGCTGGCGATCGCTTTATAAGCTGGTGAAGTCTTTTCTGTCGTGCTTCAATGGTGATCTTGACTTGGTTGTAGTGCATTTTTGCTGCTTTTGACATTTACGCTTGGCCAATTACGGACATGGATTGATGGAAGGAAATATGGTTGGAAAGTATGAACTGTCTTAAAATAGGGTATAGAATGAGAAGTTGAGGCCTAAACATGACCTAAACATGTGGTTATTATGTCATTATGTCAAGTAAAACATAACCTAAGTCAGTATGTCAACCTAATAAACATATTGTTATTATGTCATTATATTAAGTATTAGGTCTCCTAATTATGTGTTAGTAGGATTCAATTATAATTTTTAAGTAATGGGTCATAAGAATCCATTTTGTATGAGCATGAGTAGGTCTCGTAATGTTTCTCTATAAACATAATGGTATGTTAAGTTATTCTGATAGTCGAGATATAAGTTTTTAGTCTATTTTTATTATTTAATTGCAAGCAAAGTTTTCCTGTCTCCTTTAACACCTACTTATAAGTTTTTTCTTTAAATAAACACTAATAATCATCGAGACTATTGCTAATTTAGTAACTCATTTCACATTTACTTTTTTCAGCATAAGTTGTTAGGTTATTTTTATTATTTAATTGCAAGCTAAGTTTTTTTTTGTCTCCTTTAATAGTTACATTTAGGTTTTTGCTTTTAATAGACACTAATAAACATTTCCTTATCTAGTAACTTATGTCACATTTAATTCTTTTAGGGTGAATTTTTATGTTATTTTTATCATTTAATTGCAAGCTAAGTTTTCTTATCTCCTTTAACAACTAATTTTAAGTTTTTTTCCTTTTAATAGACACTAATAATCCTAAAAATATTTCCTTATCTAGTAATTCATTTCACTTATGGTCGGATACTCATTGAATATGTCTTCTTTATGGTCAGATACTCACCGAATATATGTCTTCACACTTGGCCAAACGCTAGCGATTGCTTTATAAGCTGGTGAAGTCTTTTTTGTCATGCTTCAATGGTGATCTTGACTTGGTTGTAGTGCATTTCTTCCCCTTTTGACATTTACACTTGGCTAATTATGGACATGGATTGATGGGAGGAAACATGGTTGGAAAGTATGTATTGTCTTAAAATAGGGTATTGAGGCCTAAACTCGACCTAAACATGTGGTTATTATGTCATTATGTCAAGTAAAACATAACCTAAGTCATTATGTCAACCTAATAAACATATTGTTATTATGTCATTATATTAAGTATTAGGTCTCCTAATTATGTGATTATTTAGTAGGATTCAATTATAATTTTTAAGTAATTATTCATAAGAACCCGAGTCGGTTTCGTAATGTTTCTATGTAGACATAATAGTATGTTAAGTTATTCAGATGGTCGAGATATAAGTTGCAAGAAAAGTTTCCCTGTCTCCTTTAACACCTACTTTTAGTACTAATAATCATCCAAACTATTCCTAGTTTAGTAACTCATTTAACATTTACTTTTTTCAGGATAGGTTGTTAGGTTATTTTTATTATTTAATTGCAAGCTAAGTTTTCTTGTCTCCTTTAACAGTTACATTTAGGTTTTTTCTTTTAATAGACACTAACAAACATTTCCTTATCTAGTAACTTATTTCACATTTAATTCTTTCAGGACGAGTTGAGTTGTTATGTTATTTTTATCATTTAATTGCAAGCTAAGTTTTCTTATCTCCTTTAACAACTAATTTTAAGTTTTTTTTCTTTTAATAAACACTAATAATCTTGGAAATGTTTTCTTATCTAGTAACTCATTTCACATTTCATTCTTTTAAGATAAACAATACTAAATCCACTTCAGTTTCATCATCCCACCACCTTATGCCTTATCACACCTATGGTTTTGTCCCTAGACAGGACTATACATACCTAGAATTACATAGATTGGTATTTAAGTTTGACAATAAATAAACACCCTCAAAACTTTAAATGGAAAAAAAATAGCAACCAATTTTTGATGTCAAAAATAAATCTTCTCATTCAAAACATCATATATTTTTAAATGTGTTTCATAGTTTCTTAGTGCATTTTCTTTATTTTCAATCCTTTTTCACTTGCATTTCTAGTATTTTAGGAAAACTTGTATATTTCTTCTAAGTAGTAATTGCATAATTGATATAGTGATCACATATCTATCATAACAATCTTGCATTTTCTTAAAAAAAATTGTAACTTCCATAATGGTTTCATATTTATTGCTATGAAATTATCAATTTCATCAAAATTGACTATGTAAGTCTTTTTTGTACTAAACATCTATGTCTTTTTATTTTCTATTCACCAGATTGTTCATCTTGCTTCCTATATGATTTTAAACCTTCTTAATTTTATTTATCTCTTGTATATTTGTCCCATTTCTATTAGAAAAAAATAAAGTTAATTTTAGAAAACACAAATTAGTAACAATAATATCCTTTGCAACAACAATTAATTATTTTATTTTTAAGCACTTTTACTTATTTTTTATTCATCCATAGTCATTTCCCAATAATTAGTTTGCATGCACTAAATCATAAAACATAACATTAATGTATGAGGAAACATTAAAAAAAATTGATCTTTGGATTTATTTTTAGCTTTGTTGTTTCAATTTGCAAGAATATATTATAGTTGTAGCTTATTATAGTAGGATAAAATTAATTTAGATTGGTTTAAAAGTAGTTTAAAATATTTCTAAATATTTTTACTTGTCTTATAATTTTATAATATTTTAAATATTTTTGATAAATAATTTTTTAATATATTTTTGTTAATATCAAAATTTCTAAAAGCATATTTCAATTAATGTTATTGTCAAAATTGTTGGTATGTAAGTTTTTCAAATTTGTAATCTTGTGACTATTTTCTATTTTGACAACATTATTAACTTTGCAATCATGACAACATTATTACTTTTTTATAATTTTGACAACTCTTTTAATTTTCCAAATTCACAATAATTATTACTACAACTTGAAAACATTTCTTGGCAACATTTATTAGAGAGAATAAACTTTTGTAACTTTTTAATTTATTGGTATTTGCAACTTAGAAACTAGACAACAATGCTTTGTACTCTTCTTTTTTCTCTTGATTATTTAAAGTTTTATGTCATAATAAGATTTTTTGTTTCACAATATTGACAACATCTCTATTTTGTATCTTGGAATATTTTTTTAAAATAAATACTTCTTTCTTTAATTGCAAAATCTAAGTGAATCTAATTTGTGTCAAATGAATTATTTTTATATTTTTTGCATTGGTTTGAGGGAATTTGAATCATCTAAATAAAATTTGATCTATTTGCATACAATTTGAGATAAGACAAATGTATATGTTCAACCTTCTTTTGTGTAAACTAGAAATTTTGTGTATCCTAATACTAGTTTGTTATATAATTTATGTTCAAGTTTATTTAGTTTGTATTCAATGTAGAGTAGATTAGATATTTGATTGTTATTTTCTTTCAAAAAAAATTTTTTGTCATATAGCCTTTGGCATAAATCTAGCTATATCCCTTCAACTTACTCGAGCTTGACCCCATGAAGTTATGTATATTAGATTATGTGCATACATATTTGGCAAAACCAACTTTCAAAACAATTTTTTTTTCTTTTGCCTTTAAATTATTGTCCATTTATTCATCCTTTTCCAAAATATGGATGGATTTGAGATATTAACACATTTTCCCATCATTAAGATAGATATCCAAATTCTCTCATCATGGAGAATTGAAATAATTTATTTGCTAGATGCATCCTAAAACTCAAGGGCATTTACCTCACTTGCCTTGTGAACAATCATTTTAATCAAAGATCACCCAAGGAGGTTTGTTCCTCTATGAAACTTTTTACTAATTCAATGTAACCAACCATCAATTTGGCAAAGGGTGATCATATTGTATGCTCCAAATATAAGTCATCATTACTATGCATCACTTGCACATGGTACACACATGCAATGCCTACATTGATTATACAAGTTATACATTATTATTGCTCATGTGGAAACACTATCTATAATGTTAAGAACATCACACTTAAATAATATAAATATGGAAGAGAATCACATAAATCAATACTAGAAATACTCAATTATATTCATAAAATAGATCAAACCCTTGAAGTAGGGAAAATCCATACAATAATTCTTATTGGAAGGAAGCCACTCCATACTATATCTCATATGAGATTTAGACACATGTAGTATTCTTTACATCCTCATATTCAAGTCTCTTTCCTTTATGATATACTAGTCAACTATCTATCACTACCAGTTACCCACACATGTAGGATATTTTCTTCTATTCTAATTAGCTTGCAGGATAGATTATAAAGCATATACACCTCAATACATTATTTATTAATTCTAATTAGCTTGTAGGATAGATTATAAAGCATATACACCTCAATACATTATTTATTAATACCTAATACACTAGAAGAATATATCCCTATGTACATTATATTCCATCCCCTAAACATGTTTCACCCTTGAAACATGAGAATAATTCAACCCATAAAATTATTACAAATAATTATAAATATGATGCTATGCTCACTCATCTAACCAACCATATACACTAATTTTTCTAGGATGTACTTTATGGTACATAGATCCCATCATCCATATATATCTATTCTAATTTTATGCACCACTATTTGAGTTCCACCTATTTAGTCCTAAATGGTTATTTTGTCTATGATTCCAATTATGCTCATAGTTTCTCATTTGTTTTTCATGTATATCCATAGTGATAAATCTCATGTTTATAGGTAGTATCATGCCTCTATGATTCTTGTCTCTCCCAATTATGTGCATGCATATATGTTTCATCATTTATTCTCTCTAGAACCTTCTTTAATTGTTTGGTTTTCTCATGATGAGAAATAATATTTTCTACTTTTTTATTTATCTCTTCTTCCTCTTTTTTTTCCCTCTAATTATTAAATATAACATTTGGTACATTCCTTAATTGTTCTAATTTGACATTTATTTGGTCAATAATATGTGTAATATTATATAATATAATTTTTCTCCTTATATATCAAACACATTAATGTGTATTTTCTATAAAGATTCTAATCAAGGCTATACAAGAAAAATATATTATCCATTCATATTTATAACATAAAAAAATTAAATTCAAAACATATTTTTTTATAGAGAACTTCAAACCTTAAAATAATTCAGTATCCTTACCCTCTATTTTACCATCTTTGATTTTATTTCCTTTTCTTGTACTTATAGTTTCTTGATTAAGTATATGCTAATAGACTTATACCTACTACTAGAGTTCATAGAGATAATAGTTCTTATCTTTTGAATGCATACATGAAATTGAAGGATTGAATATTCCTTCCTTTGACAAATTTTATGGGATTTGTACTTTATTTAATTTTCACCATCTTCTTCTTAATCCTTAGATTCTATTTTCTCATTATCTTTTACAATTATTTTTTCTAGTGTTCATCTATCTAATAAAAATGTTACAAATCATTAAGAGAAGTAATGTATCTATACAATATTTGAGACCATTTTTTTTTTTGGTTTGGTAAATCACTACTAAGGGGTAGCCCCCAGAAATCAACCATAGCCTTGTGACTCGATGGTGTTGAAACCAAATTTAATATTTTGCTCCACTGGGATTGATGGTGTCAAAACTAACTTTAAGCTTTCGCTCCACTAGAGCAAGTCATGGGATTCAAACCTTAGACAACCCAACTGCTACCCTTGCAACTTAACCATTGCACTATGGGGTCAACCTCAATATTTGAGACCATTTTTATGGGATTGACCTTGTAGAATATATTATTTTCATAGTAGAAATTAAATATAATCTATTTTATATTGGATCCACCATTGTAATATATTATCACTTCTATCAAACTTAAGAATCTTTATGAAAACTAGGGTTTCTAAAAGATCCATTTTTAAAAATTTGTCTCTTTTACCATACATTTGAGAAGAAAATAATATAAAAATATAGATTTGATTATTTATATCCATTTAAAAGAAGTAGAATATAATCTCCTCACGTAGATTGTGTTGGCTCTCCAACCTACTTTCAACAATCCCTAAAGAGTTTTGAATTCCTATGGTTAGAATTAATAAGAGATTGGGCCAACAAATAAAAGAATAAATTATTCTCTCCTATACTTTAGGATTTTTAGTACCTAGGTGTAACCTTATTAATTTAGATTGGATTCTATATAAAAATTAATGGGTTTATCATAATGTAAAGTAGATAGAATATTCATGCATTGATGTAGGAGCATCTAGGGCCAAAGAGCAATCTTGCATCAATTTGAGTTATTTCACTCAATAAGGGCTGAGTTCGAGCTTACAGAGCAATCAATGTTAGGGAAGCACTAATTTTTTCATTTTGTGTTGGTCAACATACTCATCAGTGAGACATAAATAATTCATTGGGACCTTTTTTGATGTCCCATCGACATACCGATGGTGGGAAAAGCATTAAGAATGCGATAGAGACATGTCAGTGAGAGCCATGGTCATCGGTGAAACATTCATGAATGTCTCTTTAACATTATGAATTGGTATTGTTGTTCTCATTGGCGAGACAAAGCGGTGTTGGTGGGAGTTCTATTGATGTCTCTTCAACAAGGAGGGTCTCAGTGACAGTGTGGTATTAGCGATGTCGATGTGATAGGGTGATTTTGGAGTGAGATCCTCTAAAGTTTTTTTGACATTCTGATGATGTTCCGATTGAGCTTATTGAGGTGACATGGGGATGTCAGAGTGATATCTCCCAAATTCTTGATGACATTTTGAAAGTGGTAGATGAATGAAGATGGTCAACAATGGTGGATGGTGAGTTAGGTTGGGACATTTGGCAGAGCGATATTTGATGTATTCCACATCGTTGTTGTGGAATACCTATCTATTATCCAACTTGGTGGAGGTGTTGATTACGATGTAAGAACTTGGAGATTTCAAATTCAATGATTGGATGAAATGGAAACTACGACATGAAGAGTGGGAAAGGTCAAGGCCAACCTGGAGAACATGAGAGAAATATAAACGATGAAGGAATGCAAGTATAGGGGGGGAAAATAATGACGACGGAAGTGTGAGGATAGCATGCATTGTAGAGCTAAATGTGAATTAAGGTCCACACTCAACAGATGCATGTAATAATCTACCCATAAGATGGCACGTTCTCTGTAATGACGATCTAGTAATAAAGATCATTTTTTGTTGTGCAAACTTGGTTGTGCATTGTTTTTCTAGCTTGTAAGGGGAGTCCCCTTCATCATGCATACAAGGAGAGGATTCTTGAAATGCCACACATTCATATACACCCCTTGTACCTTTAATCCTTAGGAATGAACATGGAAACAAAGAAAAAAACTCATATCTAATGAGCTTTATTCTTTATGTATGAGTTAGTTAGGAGGTTTCCTACTAACTAATTGATGTTTAAGTATTGCCACCACTCTAAGTAACAAATTGACTTTTTTGGTGGTTCAAAATATGCATCATTGCCTTAAAATTTCTATTATTTAACTTTCATAACTTTAACTTGAGAATATAATTTGACTAAAAATATTAATTAATAATCCATTTTCAATACTACAAATCCTACTTGCTTTTGGGAAAGATTTCTCACCCTTCTTGAAAGTATACTAACTAGAACAACAAATCATATTCCAAATATATTAGAAAATATTTTTCACCCTCATTGAAGGTGTACTTCTCTTCAAGAAAAACCAATACATAAAAGGAAATAATAATACAATTAAATCCTCTTTCATATAAAATAACCAAAAATATGTATCATAATAAAATGAACAAGAAACTTCAAAAGTATATTTCTACAAATAGGTGTGATGTATAGTATAGTGGTTGTTTTCCCTCACTCTCCAACCTTTTGTAAATAAAATATATCCCTTTATAGGAAAATTACAAATATAATCTCCCATGGATGGGTGAAACACATTGTGGTGTAGAAAAGGGATCTAGGATCTAAATCACACCTTTCCAAATGTCACATTTGAGAGGACACAAAAATTATCATAAAAGACCACTTGGCCACTATCCTCAAGGAAGAGCTAGAATGGTTGATTGAGGTTTTTTTCCTCTTTGTGGGGGTTGATTATTGATGTATTGATTAGGAATTGAATTAATCTAATTTTATAAACTAGGTCAATTATGCAACTACATCAAACTAATGGAAATATATAGAATTGATGAGAAAATTTTAAACACAACAAAGTTGAGAGAAAAGATAGAGGAACTTGGCATTTAAATATAGGCTAAAATTATTTGGTCAGGGGCATGGATTCCCTAGACTAAGAATTGGGGTTTCTAAAATATCTAAATAGGACCATTAGGTTATAGTCCATAGGTGCTTCGTTGTTAAACTTAGCTTCAACACTTTATTTGTTGGTGAATAATTGGTCTTTCCCTAATTTGATGAATGAATGTACTTGAATGCTTGATCTTGATGTTGAGTCTTCAATCTTCTATAAATTCACATCACATCTGCCACCTAAAAGAAAGATAGGAGAGAGTGTTGTGTCATAGAGGGGCTTGTCGAAGTCAAACCCCATTTTGGTGTT
>VDFB02000003.1:644872982-644917972 GCA_007258455.2 Sequoia sempervirens
ATATATATATATACACACACACACACACACACACACATATGCATACAATCTATATAATCATAGCTTTCTAGCACTTTGTATTGGGCGGAAGCCTTTGTAACCCCTCTTTACTATATCAAAACCAACCCAAAACATAAAGAAAAGGGCATGAATATGCAAAAAAAATGATGTAAACAAATAGATAACATAAATATATGTATCTTTATTATTTACGTGAATTGCATCATGACAGTTAAACATACATCTAAACCAGACAATACGTTTTGCCTAAATTGTGACGAGTAGAAAAAACTAATTTATCAAAGTCACCAAAAATCAAAGCTAGCTCAATCATACCTCTAAAAGTTTGAACATTCAGTGATGTCATAATCGAGAACATACCATCACCTTGACTATTTTATTTTCAGATTTTTAATTACAAACCTTCCCACCCACATATCCCAACAAAGGTCCACAACCAAAGGTCAACATACCCCTGAGAGCACGAGCAAAGCACTAATTGTTTTTTAGCTGGACCTAATGCTGAAAAGTCGACGACACCAACCTTGCATGCTTTGAATAGGTCTTTAGTCCATGCGATATGGATGGGCTGGACCTTCCCATATTCCTGTGGATGATGAGAAAGAGCAATAAAGAAAGGCAGTCCAGTGGTAATCGACCTGGAAATGTGGTCCACGGACAGGGTGTGAACCCACAAGGAGTTTGTGAACCCCCTTTCCCTGCAACTTCACCCGACCCGGTCAAGCTCTTCAACTTCACACCTTTCTTGTTTCAGTTGACATTCAGGAGTTTGCCTGCCCTAAAACCGGCTACCGGATGACCCGTGACTCACAAGAACGAGGAAACATGTGGGCCAAACCGCCTGTTCTCTTAATTATAAGAAAAGTGGTAAGCGGCCTGTTCTTTCATTTAATTCTGCACTCTTTTCTCGTGGGATTTTCATGTTTTTAAAAAGAGAATTGTTTTAGCAATGTGATCTTTTTGGTTAAACGTTGTTCTGGTGGAAAATCGGGTACCAAAAACGACAATTTGAGGGATTCTGTTGTTCACTGCTGTCGAAGTTTCTGGTCGGATACTCATTGAATATGTCTTCTTTCCGGTCGGATACTCACCGAATATATGTCTTCACACTTGGCCAAAGGCTGGCGATCGCTTTATAAGCTGGTGAAGTCTTTTCTGTCGTGCTTCAATGGTGATCTTGACTTGGTTGTAGTGCATTTTTGCTGCTTTTGACATTTACGCTTGGCCAATTACGGACATGGATTGATGGAAGGAAATATGGTTGGAAAGTATGAACTGTCTTAAAATAGGGTATAGAATGAGAAGTTGAGGCCTAAACATGACCTAAACATGTGGTTATTATGTCATTATGTCAAGTAAAACATAACCTAAGTCAGTATGTCAACCTAATAAACATATTGTTATTATGTCATTATATTAAGTATTAGGTCTCCTAATTATGTGTTAGTAGGATTCAATTATAATTTTTAAGTAATGGGTCATAAGAATCCATTTTGTATGAGCATGAGTAGGTCTCGTAATGTTTCTCTATAAACATAATGGTATGTTAAGTTATTCGGATAGTCAAGATATAAGTTGTTAGTCTATTTTTATTATTGAATTTCAAGCAAAGTTTTCCTGTCTCCTTTAACACCTACTTATAAGTTTTTTCTTTAAATAAACACTAATAATCATCAAGACTATTGCTAATTTAGTAACTCATTTCACATTTACTTTTTTCAGCATAAGTTGTTAGGTTATTTTTATTATTTAATTGCAAGCTAAGTTTTTTTTTGTCTCCTTTAATAGTTACATTTAGGTTTTTGCTTTTAATAGACACTAATAAACATTTCCTTATCTAGTAACTTATGTCACATTTAATTCTTTTAGGGTGAATTTTTATGTTATTTTTATCATTTAATTGCAAGCTAAGTTTTCTTATCTCCTTTAAAACAACTAATTTTAAGTTTTTTTCCTTTTAATAGACACTAATAATCCTAAAAATATTTCCTTATCTAGTAATTCATTTCACTTATGGTCGGATACTCATTGAATATGTCTTCTTTATGGTCAGATACTCACCGAATATATGTCGTCACACTTGGCCAAATGTTGGCAATTGCTTTATAAGCTAGTGAAGTCTTTTTTGTCATGCTTCAATGGTGATCTTGACTTGGTTGTAGTGCATATCTTTACCTTTTGACATTTACACTTGGCTAATTATGGACATGGATTGATGGGAGGAAACATGGTTGGAAAGTATGTATTGTCTTAAAATAGGGTATTGAGGCCTAAACTTGACCTAAACATGTGGTTATTATGTCATTATGTCAAGTAAAACATAACCTAAGTCATTATGTCAACCTAATAAACATATTGTTATTATGTCATTATATTAAGTATTAGGTCTCCTAATTATGTGATTATTTAGTAGGATTCAATTATAATGTTTAAGTAATTATTCATAAGAACCTGAGTTAGTTTCGTAATGTTTCTATGTAGACATAATAGTATGTCAAGTTATTCGAATGGTCGAGATATAAGTTGCAAGAAAATTTTCCCTGTCTCCTTTAACACCTACTTTTAGTACTAATAATCACCCAAACTATTCCTAGTTTAGTAACTCATTTAACATTTACTTTTTTTAGGATAGGTTGTTAGGTTATTTTTATTATTTAATTGCAAGCTAAGTTTTCTTGTCTCCTTTAACAGTTACATTTAGGTTTTTGCTTTTAATAGACACTAACAAACATTTCCTTTTCTAGTAACTTATTTCACATTTAATTCTTTCAGGATGAGTTGAGTTGTTATGTTATTTTTATCATTTAATTGCAAGCTAAGTTTTCTCATCTCCTTTAACAACTAATTTTAAGTTTTTTTCTTTTAATAGACACTAATAATCTTGGAAATGTTTTCTTATCTAGTAACTCATTTCACATTTCATTCTTTTAAGATAAACAATACTAACTCCACTTTAGTTTCATCATCCCACCACCTTATACCTTATCACACCTATGGTTTTGTCCCTAGACAGGACTATACATACCTAGAATTACATAGATTGGTATTTAAGTTTGATGATAAATAAACACCCTCAAAACTTTAAATGGGAAAAAAAATAGCAACCATTTTTTGATGTAAAAAATAAATCTTCTCATTCAAAACATCATATATTTTTAAACGTGTTTCATAGTTTCTTAGTGCATTTTCTTTATTTTCAATCCTTTTTCACTTGCATTTCTAGTATTTTAGGCAAACTTTTATATTTCTTCTAAGTAGTAATTGCATAATTGATATAGTGATAACATATCTATCATAACAATCTTGCATTTTCTTAAAAAAAATTGTAACTTCCATAATGGTTTCATATTTATTGCTATGAAATTATCAATTTCATCAAAATTGACTATGTAAGTCTTTCTTGTACTAAACATCTATGTCTTTTTATTTTCTATTCACTAAATTGTTCATCTTGCTTCCTATATGATTTTAAACCTTCTTAATTTTATTTATCTCTTGTATATTTGTCCCATTTCTATTAGAAAAAAATAAAGTTAATTTTAGAAAACACAAATTAGTAACAATAATCTCCTTTGCAACAACAATTAATTGTTTTTTTTTTAAGTACTAATTAATTGTTTTTTTTTTAAGCACTTTTACTTTTTTTTATTCATCCATAGTCATTTGCCACTAATTAGTTTGCATGCACTAAATCATAAAAAATAACATTAATGTATGAGGAAACATTAAAAAAAAATGATCTTTGGATTTATTTTTAGCTTTGTTGTTTCAATTTGCAAGAATATATTATAGTTGTAGCTTATTATAGTAGGATAAAATTAATTTAGATTGGTTTAAAAGTAGTTTAAAATATTTCTAAATATTTTTACTTGTTTTATAATTTTATAATATTTTAAATATTTTTTATAAATAATTTTTTAAGATATTTTTGTTAATATCAAAATTTCTAAAAGCATATTTCAATTAATGTTATTGTCAAAATTGTTGGTATGTAAGTTTTTCAAATTTTTAATCTTGTGAGTATTTTCTATTTTGACAACATTATTAACTTTGCAATCATGACAACATTATTACTTTTTTATAATTTTGACAACTCTTTTAATTTTCCAAATTCACAATAATTATTACTACAACTTGAAAACATTTCTTGGCAACATTTATTAGAGAGAATAAACTTTTGTAACTTTTTAATTTATAAACTAGACAACAATGCTTTGTACTCTTCTTTTTTCTCTTGATTATTTAAAGTTTTATGTCATAATAAGATTTTTTGTTTCACAATATTGACAACATCTCTATTTTGTATCTTGGAATTATTATTTTTAAATAAATACTTCTTTCTTTAATTGAAAAATCTAAGTGAATCTAATTTGTGTCAAATGAATTATTTTTATAGTTTGTGCATTGGTTTGAGGGAATTTGAAACATCTAAATAAAATTTGATCTATTTGCATACAATTTGAGATAAGACAAATGTATATGTTCAACCTTCTCTTGTGTAAACTAGAAATTTTGTGTATCCTAATACTAGTTTGTTATATAATTTATGTTCAAGTTTATTTATTTTGTATTCAATGTAAAGTAGATTAGATATTTGATTGTTATTTTCTGTCAATTTTTTTTTTGTCATATAGTCTTTGGCATAAATCTAGCTATATCCCTTCAACGTACTCGAGCTTGACCCCATGAAGTTATGTATTATGTGCATACATATTTGGCAAACCAACTTTCGAAACAAATATTTTTTCTTTTGCCTTTATTATTATCCATTTATTCATCCTTTTCCCAAATATGGATGGATTTGAGATATTAACATATTTTCCCATCATTAAGATAGATATCCAAATTCTCTCATCATGGATAATTGAAATAATTTATTTGCTAGATACATCCTAAAACTCATGGGCATTTACCTCACTTTCCTTGTGAACAATCATTTTAATCAAATATCAGCCAAGGAGGTTTGTTCCTCTATGAAACTTCAATACCCAAAATATCTTTATAGTCAACACAATTGTAATGAGATCTCACTTAAAAATCTTTACACTAGAATTAAAATATGAATAAAAACCATAAACATGAAGAAGAAGAAAGTCAAACTTTTTATGGTAAAAGAGATAGACAACTAAAAGATAAATTCCAACAACTTAGGGATGAAATTCCAAACCTAAGTGTTAATAAAACTATTACATAAGTGTTGGCTTAAATCATAACTCAAAGGGAATTTAGTTCAGTAGTGGATATCAAAAAGAACCAAGAAACAACAAAATACAAAAAAATAATAAAAATTTAACATTATTTGTCTTGAAATTTATATTACTACTCTCATGAAGAAACTCAAAAACCTAGAAGCTAGTCAAGCTAGATCACAACTAATGCATTAGTAAATCCATCCAAATCAAGATCCATTATATAATCAAATGCTAATATATTATAACAAAAATCAAGAAATAAACCATATCACATGATATTATATTTTATTCTAAGTAAGTTTAATATGATGACCATCAAACTTTTTACTAATTCAATGTAACCAACCATCAATCTGGCAAAGGGTGATCATATTGTGTGCTCCAAATATAAGTCATCATTACTATGCATCACTTGCACATGGTACACACATGCAATGCCTACATTGATTATACAAGTTATACATTATTATTGCTCATGTGGAAACACTATCTATAATGTTAAGAACATTACACTTAAATACTATAAATATGGAAGAGAATCACATAAATCAATACTAGAAATACTCAATTATATTCATAAAATAGATCAAACCCTTGAAGTAGGGAAAATCCATACAATAATTCTTATTGGAAGGAAGCCACTCCATACTATATCTAATATGAGATTTAGACACATGTAGTATTCTTTACATCCTCATATGAGTCTCTTTCCTTTATGATATACTAGTCAACTATCTATCACTACCACTTACCCACACATGTAGGATATTTTCTTCTATTCTAATTAGCTTGTAAGATAGATTATAAAACATATACAACTCAATACATTATTTATTAATACCTATTACACTAGAATAATATATCCCTACGTACATTATATTCCATCCCCTAAACATGAGAATAATTCAACCCATAAAATTATTACAAATAATTGTAAATATGATGCTATGCTCACTCATCTAACCAAACATATACACTAATTTTTCTAGGTTGTGCTTTATGGTACATAGATCCCATCATCCATATATATCTATTCTAATTTTATGCACCATTATTTGAGTTCCACCTATTTAGTCCTAAATGGTTATTTTGTCTATGATTCCAATTATGCTCATAGTTTCTCATTTTTTTTTTCATGTATATCCATAGTGATAAATCTCATGTTTATAGGTAGTATCATGCCTCTATGATTCTTGTCTCTCCCAATTATGTGCATGCATATATGTTTCATCCTTTACTATCTCTAGAACTTTCTTTAATTGTTTGGTTTTCTCATGATGAGAAATAATATTTTCTACTTTTTTATTTATCTCTTCTTCCTCTTTTTTTCCCTCTAATTATTAAATATAACATTTGGTACATTCCTTAATTGTTCTAATTTGACATTTATTTGGTCAATAATATGTGTAATATTATATAATATAATTTTTCTCCTTATATATTTGTGTATTTTCTATAAAGATTCTAATCA
The DNA here is from genome assembly GCA_007258455.2 of Sequoia sempervirens. Lineage (NCBI taxonomy): Eukaryota > Viridiplantae > Streptophyta > Pinopsida > Cupressales > Cupressaceae > Sequoia > Sequoia sempervirens. The sequence continues at coordinate 644,879,667 of VDFB02000003.1, forward strand.
AGGCTATACAAGAAAAATATATTATCCATTCATATTTATAACATAAAAAATTAAATTCAAAACATATATTTTTATAGAGAACTTCAAACCTTAAAATAATTCAGTATCCTTACCCTCTATTTTACCATCTTTGATTTTATTTCCTTTTCTTGTACTTATAGTTTCTTGATTAAGTATATGCTAATAGACTTATACCTACTATTAGAGTTCATAGAGACAATAGTTCTTATCTTTTGAATGCATGCATGAAATAGAAGGATTGAATATTCCTTCCTTTGATAAATTTTATGAGATTTTTACTTTATTTAATTTTCACCATCTTCTTCTTAATCATTAGATTCTATTTTCTCATTATTTTTTACAATTATTTCTTCTAGTGTTCATCTATCTAAGAAAAATGTTACAACTTGTTAAGAGAAGTAATGTATCTATACAATATTTGAGACCATTTTTATGGGATTGACCTTGTAGAATATATTATTTCCATAGTAGAAATTAAATATAATCTATTTTATATTGGATCCACCATTGTAATATATTACCACTTCTATCAAACTTAAGAATCTTTATGAAAACTAGGGTTTTTAAAAAATCCATTTTAAAAAAATTGTCTCTTTTACCATGCATTTGAAAAGAAAATAATATAAAAATGTAGATTTGATTATTTATATCCATTTAAAAGAATTAGAATATAATTTGCTTATCTAGATTGTGTTGGCTCTCCAAACTACTTTCAACAATCCCTAAAGAGTTTTAAATTCCTATGGTTAGAATAACTAAGAGATTGAGCCAACAAATAAAAGAATAAATTATTCTCTCCTATACTTTAGGCTTTTTAGTACCTCGGTGTAACCTTATTGATTTAGACTAGATTCTATATAAAAATAAATGGGTTTATCATAATGTAAAGTAGATATAATATTCATGCATTGATACAGGAGCATCCAAGGCCAAAGAGCAATCTTGCATCGATTTGAGTTATTCCACTCAATAAGGGTTGAGTTCAAGCTTGCAGAGAAATCAACGTGAGGGAGGAACTAATTTTTTCATTATGTGTTGGTCAACATACTCATTATCAAGATAGAAAGAATTCGTTGGGACCTTTTTTGATGTCCCATCAACATACCGATGGTGGGCAGAGTGTTAAGGATGTGGCAGAGACATGTTGGTGAGAGCCATGGTCGTCAGCAAAACATTCATGAATTTCTCTTCAAAATTTTGAATTGGTATTGTTGTTCTCATTGGAAAAAAAAAGCAATGTTGGTGGGAGTTTTGTTGATGTCTCTTTGAAAAGGTGGGTCTCAATGATGGTGTGGTAGTAGCGATGTCGGTGTAATAGGGTGGTGTTAGTGTGAGATCCTTCGAAGTATGTTCGGCATTCTAATGATGTTCTAATTTAGCTTATTGAGGTGACATGGGGATGTCGGAGTGAGATCTCCTGAAGTTTTGGCGACATTCTGAAATAGTAGATGAACAAAGTTGGTCAATGATGGTGGATGGTGAGTTAGGTTGGGACATTTGGTGGAGCAATATTCGATGTATTCCACATCATTGTTGTGGAATACCTATCTATTGGCCAACTCAGTGGAGGTGCTGATAACAATGTAACAGCTTGGAGATTTTGAATGATGATTAGATGAAATGGAAACTACCACATTTGAAGAGTGGGAAAGATCAAGGCCGACTTGGAGAACTTGAGAGAGATATAAACGATGAAGCAATGCAAGTATAAGGGGGGAAAAAAGATGACAGTGGAAGTTTGAGGATAGTATGCATTGTAGAGCCGAATGTGAATTAATATCTGCACTCAATGGATGCATGTAATAATCTACCTGTAAGATGGCATGTTCTATGTAATGGTGATCTAGTAATAAAGATCACTTTTTTTGTTGTGTAAACCTAGTTGTGCATTTTTGGTCTAGCTTGTAAGGATCTAGTCCCCTTCATCAAGTGGTATCATATTTGATTGTCTTGAGTCTATAATAGAGCATCAAATGTGAGGCAATTGCAACAAGACCTATGAGTGTGGGTTGAAGCTAGAAGACCTGCAGGTGTTGAGTTGAGAAGAGTTGTGGAAAGCATGTTTGTTGCAGGCATGAAAGAGGTTTTGTAGCCCTATCATCCAGTATAGATAAAGCTAGGTAGAAGGTGTAGAGTTCCTCCACTAAGAGAGAGGTAGAGGGAGTATCTTCTAGGCTCTTTGTTGGGTAGAGGATGGTTGTGCGAGTGAGATATTTCTTAAAGTTGTGAATAGATCATCAAATGTGAGGTAGCTCACATATGCAAACCTGAGGGTTTGAAGCTTTATTAGAGCATTGAGAGTGTGTGGATAACATCTAAAGGTGTTGAAGATTTGTAAATAGATCATTGAACGGGAAGGAGTTTACAATTGTGAGACAAGAAGGTTGAATATTTGTGTTGATTGTAGCTTGAGAGGATTGGAAAATGGAAAGGAGAAAGGGAATTGTCATCAGATGGATTCTAAGGATTCCCAGACTAGAGGAAATCATTTAAAGGATATTTCAAGAAAAGGAAATAAGAGAGATGCAGTAGGAACTAAATGAATTGGAGGACGAGCTTAGAGGGTGGAAACAAAAGAAGCCAAATTTTGAAGATAAATGTTATATTTCTAATGATGTTTTGACTGCAGAAAAGAAGGAGGTTACAGTAGAGTGCCATGCATGTGACACTAAGGAAGAGGATGTGCAGATTGAGGAACCAGAACATGAGACTGAAGAATGTCTATTGGTAGACATGAAGGATGAAGGTCTAGAGGTGGTAGCAACCACTGAAAGGTGGAGAGAAATGGAGGACCATGAAGAAAAGGAAACCCAAGTGGTAATGGTTGAAGAAAAGAGTGATAATGAAGGAAGAATTGCAGTAGTTGAGGATGAGGATCTAGTGTTTGATGAAGAACCTGATGAAGAACAAGAGCTTCTTGAGGAAGAGATCGCAAAGATATAGAATTTTTTCAATGCAACAACAAAGAAAATGGCATTCGGTACAGTGAAGATACTGATGGAGAAGAAAGAGGTAACATCTAATTTATGTAATAGTTTTGAGTATGATAAGAGTAAGGTAGAAGGAGATATTTTAGTAGCGAGTATTTTTGTAGTTGAAGGTACTACCATTGAAAATAAGGAAGAAACTGAAGGGAAGAATGTTGGGATGATTGATGATCTCCCCTTGGCATCAATGGATGACTTCCTATGTGATAAGGGAATTGGAGTGACTGTTAGTTTGTTATAGGAAGAAAAGGATGAGTCTTTTCATTACACAACTAATATTGATGTGAATACAAACAAGGAAATGATTGTAGCTGGAAAATGTCTTTTAGAAGGCATATAGAGAGAGGAGTACAATGTCGTACCCAAGGGTGAAGATGAACAAGTGGATGTAGCATTACCAACAAAGGAGGTAATGCATAATGTTGAGATGGATAAGGTAGTGAATACATATGAGATGGTTCAAAATGATTGGTATACAAGGAATGATTTGTATGGTGTTGCAAAATTAAGTGCAAATGCAAATTGGTGGAGGTGGACAGAATGTGGTGGGTTGAATCCCATAATATCATAGCTGAATGAGAGATGCATTTAGAGGAGTTGGTCAAGATCTGGTGGAGTTGATTCCACATCCAGGAGGTTGAGTGAAGTATAATTCCTACCACAAAACCCTAGAGAATGTCACACACATAACGGAAGAAAATATTTTTTTTTTTTAAAAGTGTAATTAAACAAGTAAAGTAAACTACACTAACACATACGTTCTCTAAGGTACATGATGATGCTTACTTACAATACCCATTACTAACAAAAGTTACTAAATATAAATTATACCTATTACTCAATAAGTAAAGATCATACATCCAATAACATTAAAATACATCACTTAAGCTATAAAGTACAATAATGATTCATTCACACATTGCATTTATTCAATATTACAATTACAATTCTCATTTCCAAATGAGATAGTTTATACAAAAGTGTTACAATTACAAAGGTTCTCCTTGAATACAATTGAGGAGTAATACAATTACAAGGTATCCAACTAATACAAAAGGTACATAAGAGAAAGTACATATCCACTGGTACACATGAGCTCTCCAATCAGGAAGTACTTGCCATCACGAACAAGAAATGGGGATCCAACGGTGTAAGGTGCACCTTCCACCCAACCAAGTGGTACCCAAAGGCCCACCCCTCGTGCTAGGAGATAGTAAAAGAGCTTCTTAGGTAAAACCTACAACCTCTAGACACAAGCAATAACAATACTAAAATACACAAGTACAATACTAACAAAATGGTTACAATTCTTCCAGATAACAATGATCAATTGTACATCATAAACAGATTGACTAATGGGTGTCATAGGAGGAGTGTCATCACAAAGTTGCATGGGTTACCCTGGCGAATCTTCCTAGGCTGCGGCCCCCATCTCAGGTTACCCTGGTGACCTCTTACAAAACCTAGCCCCACATGTAATCCAATGTGGAATTGATTATCTTTCAGAGATATAAGATATCGATCTTTCCAATCCAAGCCTTCTAGTCTCATCCCAAGTCTATGCTATCCCTTAAGTCCATGAGCGAGGCAATTATAATAAGTTAAGTGTCTATACTACCCTTTTCCCCTAACATGTTTATTTAGTTTTCACTAATTAAATTAACTCTACATGAGTTACCCAGACACCACTTTGTGTGTCAGCCCCCATGAAGCCACTCCCCTATTAACAACCTAAGGAATTAATTCCACTAACATTGGGTAGACAAGATGCACATAAATCAATTACAAATACCAACTCAATAACAATATACAACAAAACATGTTCATATAACCAGGTGTCCATACTTAATAAAATACCACGTGCACTACCCAAGTTATTTCAAAGCTAAACCAACATAAGTTACAATCCCCATCTCAAGGAAACATATCTGGAAGTCTTACATAAACAAATAACTCAATTTTCCCAAACAACAAGAATGAGAGAAAACACAACTTTAAAAGAACAATTTCAGGCAACATATTAACCTAACTTTAGGATTTCCTAAATCCAAATAATTCAATAACACACTGTTTGCAAATACCCAAAGTAAATAAAATTACATTTGCAACATTAAGGAATTCAAAAAACTAATTGTTTAATTCCATTCACAATTTAAATAAGGAACTAAACCAATTGCTTTACTTCAAATTTTCTCAATTACAACTAATGAAAAGAATCATTTTTTTATAAATAAAATCATTTTATTATAAAATAAATATTTGCATCTGTTATAATGAAATAATCTTAAGATCATTATATTTAAATATAAAGATATATTAAATATATATATATATATATATTTAATATATCTTTATATTTAAATATAATGATCTTAAGATTATTTCATTATAACAGATGCAAATATTTATTTTATAATAAAATGATTTTATTTATAAAAAAATGATTCTTTTCATTAGTTGTAATTGAGAAAATTTGAAGTAAAGCAATTGGTTTAGTTCCTTATTTAAATTATATATATATATATATATATATATATAATTATATACTCAATGTATATACAATTATATATATACATATTTAAATATATATTTATAAAATCAATTTAAATTCTAAATCATTTAAATCAAATCCAATTATTTTCTAATTAAATATGCAAATAAAATATACATATATATAATATATAATATATATATATTAAAAATAATATATATATATATATAATTATAAAACATAAATATATGTATATATATATTATATATATTACATATAATATATATATAATTTATATTTTATAAAAAAACATTTTAAAAACCATAAAGTGCCTAGCGGAGGGTCAAACCCTACTGGGGGTGGCTACTACGCAGCCTCCTCCCCAGATGGGGGCATTGTGGAAGCAGCACAGGCTACCTGTGAAGGCAACTGCACTGCCTTCCACAGTCACCTCCATTAAGGAGGGCGGCTGTGGGGTAGAACCCTCCCCTCCCCCCAAATCTCATAATTTTTTTACAAAACAATTCTGCTTGATGGATAAAATTCATCGTACAATGATTCTCCCAAAACTTCAAAACTAATTTTTTTTAATAGGAATTTTTAAATAAAAAATTTCAACAAGAAATTTCCTGTATATTATTGCATAAAACAACATATATATATACACACGTGTATATATAAAAATATATCAACCATACAGTCCAAATGGACAATTTTTATTTTACAGAGAGAATTACATAAACAAAATGTAAAAGCACAAATTCTGTAAATTTCAATTTTCTAAGTTGTATTGGAAAAAAAAACTTAAATCTAAACACATAAATTTATATGTTTTTCCTTTTGTTTCCTCTTCCAATTTTTCTATTGTAAAAAAAAAAATGATTTTCTATAGAGGATCTAAAATTTTCTAAAAAATTACAACAATTTCTCAAGCAACCTTTCAAAATTTAAAATCAAAGCTTTTAAACAATAAGCAATAAAAGAACCTATTTTTGAAGTTTGAAGAAATGAGAACTGAAGTTGAGCTTCCCTGCAAAATCCAATCTTCTAGAATCTCTTCCAAAATCTCCACTTCCAGACCAAAAATGTAAAAATACAAAGAAAACCTTCCTATATTTTAGCAACCAAATTTCCAAGATATGTTTCATTTTCCATCCAAATCCCTCAATAAATTCCCACAACACTTAGTCCAAATTCAAAAATATCCCCCTCAACCACCATAGTTATTTCCTCCTTATGCATTTACAAGATATTTTTGCTTTTAAATAATTTAAAACAAAATTTAATTTCCAAATAAATTTAAATCACTTAATCTATGCACTTTAAAAAACAACTAAATTATTCGCTTAATAAATTTAATTGATTAATTTATTTACTCAACAAAATAAATTTAATTAATTAGTTTATTTACTTAATAAAATAAATTTAACCATGAGGATTAAATTACCTTACCACATAAATGAAATTTAATTAATTAATTTGTCCATTTAATAAGATAAATTTAATCAATAGATTAAATTCCCTTACCAATTGAATAAAATTAAATTAACTAAATTAAATAACAATTTTAATCTAAAATACATAAATTAACATTTACAACCCCTTAACATTAATTTCCACATATAATTCCCGCCGATAATAAATTATCAAAACATCAAAGACGACATGACTCAACAACAAACCAAACACAAATTGATGACACACTATGACAGGGTTGTGGTTTGACAAGGGAACCCCGTTACTATCTCCCAATCAACAATACCGTTGGGAAAATGGACATGCTCAGACCTATGAAGCTAGGTGGAGACAATGTCTTGTACCTACATTCCTGCAACCAAGACAAATGTCATACATCGATAAAACATAACAGTCACACCGTGAAGAGAAATCATAAAATCACAGGGCGCTTGCAAGCGAGTGATGTAATCTCGTCCCCTTCACTAATACAGTCACATCAAGACTGATGAAATTAAAACATCATTAATCAATAGATGAGCATATATCAATATCAACAACTATGCTAATCAAAAGCATAACATAAAACATAACCATCTGTATAGTACATCATCACTTCAAAATATAACACCATTATCGCTCTAATGTCAGCGATCATAAAACCATAACAAATATCTGAGTCTGTCAAAATAAACACACTGTCTAACAGCATAGCAAACCGGAGGGGTGCTACATGAAGAGAAAAAAATTCAGAGGAGGAGGTTGCTTAATCTAGCTAAGTGTTGGAAGAGGAGAAAGAAGAAGCCAATGAAGGTGCCAATTTTAGCAATGGGGTTGGTTGAGGATGGATTGCAGTCTAAAAGGGTGGTATTACCACTCAACCCCATTTTTTGAATCCATATTCACAAAATTATTCCTACCCTAGGTGTTTGACGTAGGAGAATCCAAGGCTAGAGAGCGATCTTGCATCGATTTGAGTTATTCCACTCAATAAGGGCTAAGTTTGAGCTTGCAGAGCAATCAACATGAGGGAGGAACTAATTTTTTCATTCTATGTTGGTCAACATACTCATCAGCGAGACAAAGAGAATTCATTAGGACCTTTTTGATGTCCCATTGACATACCGATGATGGTCCTCAGCGAAACATTCATGAATGTCACTTAGACATTCTGACTTGGTATTGTTGTTCTCATTGGCGAGACAGAGCAGTTTTAGTGGGAGTTATGCTGATGTCTCTTCGACAAGGTGGGTCTCAGCGATGGTGTGGTAGTAGTGATGGTGTGACAAGGTGGTGTTGGTGTGAGATCCTCCAAAGTTTTTTTGACATTTTGATGATGTTCTAATTAAGCTTATTGATGCGACATGGGTACATCAGAGTGAGATCTCCCAAATTCTTGGCGACATTCCAAAAGTGGTAGATGAACGAAGATGGTCAATGGTGGTGGATGGCATGTTAGGTTGGGACATTTGGTGGAGAAATATTTGATGTATTCCACATCATTGTTGTGGAATACCTATCTATTGGCCAACTCGGTGGAGGTGTTGATTATGATGTAACAACTTGGAGATTTGGAGCAATAATTGGATGAAATGGAAACTATGACATGAAGAGTGGGAAAGATCAAGGCTAACCTAGAGAACTTGAGAGAGATATAAATGACAAAGGAATACAAGTACAGGGGAAAAAAAAGATGACGACGAAAGTGTGAGGATAGCATGCATTGTAGAGCCGAATTTGAATTAAGGTCTGCACTTAGCAGATGCATGTAATAATCTACCGATAAGATGGTGTGTTCTCTGTAATAACGATCTAGTAATAAAGATCATTTTTTTGTTGTTCATTGTTGTTCTAGCTTGTAAGGGGAGTCCCCTTCATCATGCATGCAAGGAAAGGATTCCTGAAATACCACAGATTCATATACACCCCTTGTACCTTTAATCCTTAGGAATGAACATGGAAACAAAGAAAAAAACCCATATCTAATGAATTTTATTCTTTATGTATGAGTGAGTTAGGAGGTTTCCTACTAACTAATCGATGCTTAAGGATTTCCACCACTCTGAGTAACAATTTTACTTTTTTGGTGGTTCAAAATATGCATCATTGCCTTAAAATTTCTATTATTCCATTGTCATAACTTTAACTTGAGAATATAATTTGACTAAAAAATATTACTTAATAATCCATTTTCAATACTACAAATCCTACATGCTTTTTGGAAAGATTTCTCACCCTTCTTGAAAGTATGCTAACTAGAACAAATCATATTCCAAATATATTTAAGAAAATATTTTTCACCCTCATTGAAGGTGTACTTCTCTTCAAGAAAAACCAATACATAAAAGGAAATAATAATACAATTAAATCCTCTTTCATATAAAATAACCAAAAATATGTATCATAATAAAATAAACAAGGAACTTCAAAAGTGATATTTCTAAAAATAGGTGTGATGTATAGTATAGTGATTTTTTTTCCCTCACTCTTCAAACTTTTGTAAATAAAATATATATCCCTTTATATATAGGAAAATTACAAATATAATCTCCCATGGATGGGTGAAACACATTGTGGTGTAGAAAAAGGGATCTAGGATCTAAATCACACCTTTCCAAACATCACATTTGAGAGGACACAAAAATTATCATAAAAGACCACTTGGCTACTATCCTCAAAGAAGAGCTAGAATGGTTGATCGAGGTTTTGGTCCTCTTTGTGGGGGTTGATGATTGATGTATTGATTAGGAATTGAATTAATCTAATTTTATATACTAGGTCAATTATGCAACTACATCAAATTGATGAAAATATAGATAAATATAGAATTGATGAGAAAAAGCTAAAAACAACAAAGCAGAGAGAAAAGATAGAGGAACTTGGCATTTAAATCTAGGCTAGAATTATTTGGTTAGGGGCATGGATGCCCTAGACAAAGAATTGAGGTTTCTGAACTATCTAAATAGGTACCATTAGGTTATAGTCTATAGGTGCTTCCCTGTTAAACTCAACTTCAACACTTTATTTGTTGGTGAATAACCGATCTTTCCCTAATTTGATGAATGAAAGTACTTGAATGCTTGATCTTGATGTTGAGTCTTCAATCTTCTATAAATTCACATCACATCTACCACCTAAGAGAAAGAGAGGAGAGAGTGTTGTGTCATATAGGGGCTTGCCAAAGTCAAACCCCATTTTGATGTTTCTACCTCCACAATAACTATGATGATGTTGAATAAAGAGTGCTTAGCCTAGGTTGGGAAAAGGAAAATGGATAAATGATGCAAGAGCATCCTAGGTTGTGAGAGGAATCTTGCGTCAACCAAAAGAATTATTTTTTATTTTTTATTTTCCTAAGGTTTCCAGTAATTATGTATTCAAAGAATAAATTGTAGTATTGGGCCTAAATAAATTTTAAATAATTGTCTTTTATTATTTTGTTGCAAATTTTGATAGTGGAGATAATTTAGGAGGTAATTTAAATGGGAAAAATCCAAAAAGGAAAACATGGTGTGGATTTTTTGGAAGTTAAAAAAATACATCAAGGAGTATTTAATGATTTTTATAATTTTTGGAGAAGCCTTTTCGTTTGCATGGGAATAGCCTTTTTAAAGGAGGAAAAAAATAATTGTTTTGAGAAAGTAGTGCAGAAGTGTTATTTAGCAATTTTTGAATTTTTCATGAAGGCATAATTTTGAAGAAGAGTTAGGCATGGCTTTTCTTGGAGAGTGTGGAGAAGGAATTTTATTACAGGTGTAGTACCCCTCCATTTATGCTTATGTTTTCTGCCGTTGTGTTTTTACACTGTTAGACTATGATACTTTGTTTGGGTATTTTGATCGCTGGTTTTGAGTGATAGTGGATTTATTCTGTGACATGATGATATATTGTATGGTGATTACTGATTTTAGATATGCTTTGAGGTAGCATAGATGTTTATTTTCAGTTGATTATTGCTATGTATATGTTTATGATAGACTAACAGTTATTTAATTTCGTCAATCTGATGTGACGTGTATTGGTGTGGAGAACGGAATCGCATCACTCACTTGCGAGTGCCCTGTGATATTCGTGATTTTCTCCGCACAGTGTGTCTGTTCAATGGTTTATATATATATATATGCATGTTATTGCTTGGTTGCGGGAATTGCAGGTACATGACATTGACTCCACCTAGGTACTCAGGTCTAAGCGTGTCAAGACTCAATAGATACGTTGATTGGGAGATAGTAGTTTGGTTCACCCGAGTTTAGTCTATAACCCGGTCACTGTACATTGTCGGTTTTAGTTTGAGTCTTGGTTGTCTTGTCTTTTATTGATTGGATTAAATTACTTTGATAGGAAAATCTGGTCAATTTTAATAATAGTTATTATGTCTTATTTACTGTTATTTAAATTAATTTTTAAATGTTGAAGAAATTAGTTGCATGATTATTTAATTAATTAATTAGCTTATTTGGTTAAATGGTTTGATCTTAAAAGATTAAACTTATTTAATTAAATAAATTAATTAATTAAATTAAATTAATTTGTGGAAATGGCATTTGAATTGTAAATTAAATTTGTATTTAAAAATTAAAAAATTAAATAAAAATAAATGCATGTGATTTGAATATTGGTTGTAAATTTAAATTAAATAAATTAATTGCATGCAATTGAAATTGGCAAGATTGTCGAGAAGTTGTTGAGAAGATATTTGTACTTCTCGACAAGTGTGCCAGTGCAATTATTATGTTTGTTGAGGAAATTTGTTTATGGAGGTAAAATTGGATCTGGGAAATCACAGAGGTTATCATATCATTCACGGGAAAAATATTTTGTGCACTGTAAAAAAAATCTCTGTATGTGTTTTTTTTGGTATATTATTGCAAATTTGAGGAAATTCTTGTTTGCTATCTGGGTTTTGGTTCTCGGGAAGAATTTGGAAGCTACAGACAACAGAGGCAACAAAGGCAACAAAGGCTCTCAATACCAGTCAGTTTTCAGAAGTAAGCGAATACAGGTATTTTCTTGTGGATTTCAATTTGTTGTATTTTTTAACAAAAATTGTCTGTAAAAAGAAAATTATGCTTTGCCGTGTGAAAATTTGATGATTTTAGAAAGCTTTTGTAGAATCTTCTCTGTAGGAAGTATTTAAAGTTTTGTGAGGGAAATATATGTTGAAAGAGATTAATTTACTGGAAAATTAGGTTTTGAATGGAAATATATAGTTTTCCCTATTTCCCTTTCAAAACCCCTTCTAAAAATTGTCTGTGTAAAAACCCTGGTTTATTTGTATAAATATATATATAATATATATATATTTATATTTATACATATATTCCATTTCATATATAAATTGGAATGTGAAAACCCTTTTATCTGTACAAGATTATAGAAAAATCTTTATACAGATGGATTGAAATTTTATTTATTTTAACAAATATTGTCAATCGCTGTATAGGCAAATTTTATTTAAAAATTTGGACTGAAATCCGAATGGCGAGGTTGTTTCGTGGATTTTATTATGCAATATTAAATTTTTTAAAAAATGTGTTCTATAAAATTCGTTGTTCGGCGAATGATTGAAGGTTTTTAAAACAAATTATAATAGTGTTGGGGAGGGCTAAAACCCTCCCCATTTCTTACCATGGTGGGCGCAGCTGCCAAGGTTGCGCACAACAGCCACCATGGCTACTGGGCGCAACCCTGGCATGGGCCGCGCCCTCTCCCAAACCCTGGGAGCCGCGGCGGCTGCAATCCTTAAACTTTGTTTTTTCTTTAAAAAAAAATCGATGTGATTTCTTTTCTTAAAAGTTATATGAATATTGAAATCCGAATTTTTTTTTAAAGTTTCTTTTATATATATATAAATTATAATTGTGTATATATATATATATATGAATATGATTATATATATTTAAATTGGAACATGAATATATTTAAATATATTAAATTTATTTTTAAAAGTTTTTAGAAACTTATAAATTGGATTTATAATTAGGATATTTATTAGTAGTTTATTAAATGTTTAAATATAGACATTTAATAATTATTTTATTACTACAAAGATATTGGTATTTAAATTAACCTGATGTTTTTAGAGTGTATATGGATTTTATTTTAGTAAAAGATTATGAAATTGGGCATATTGTGGATTTGTTATTCAAATTGAATAGAAGATAAATTATACCTTAGAAGATTAATTTTATACCTCGAATTATTGCTTGATTGGATTTAGTATATCTGAATAGTAGATACTTATTTTGTTTCAATTTTCCTTTTTTTTAATTGTGTTCTTTTGGGCAAATTGGGAAAGTTACAATTGTATAAGTCTTCTAGACTGAACAGTGTAGAAAGGGTGTATTAATGTTCAAATATATTTCTTAAGATGACTTGGGTTGTGCATGTGTTAAATTTGGTGTTTTGATACCATTGTAGGTCATTTGTTAATATGTGATAAATTTTATGCACTTTGTAAACCCTAGTCAGGAAAACTTAGAAATCCTTGTTATGTTTAGGGGAGTGGCTTTTTGTAAGGGCTGACACACAAAGTGGTGTCAGGGTAACTTGCAAAGAGTTAGGAAGTTAGTGATAACTAAATTACAAAATAGTTAGATTAAAACTCTTAACAAGATGATTATGCCTCACTTATGACTCTTGAGCTACTTCAGTCTTGAGTATAAGATGAGAAGGCCTGGAATGGCAAATCGGTGTCTTATTTCTTCAAATGACATTCAATTCCGCAATGATTTGCAATGGGGCCAAGTTTCATAAGAGGTTACCAAGGTAACCCATGTTGGGGGTCGGAACCTAGGAAGAAACACCAGGGTAACCTTTGCAATATTGTGATGACACTCCACCTAAAGTAACAGTTGACCTTGTGTATGTAGTACATTCAATTGTCTAAAATCTGGAAGCAATGTAACCATAAATCTGTTATGTACTAGTGTCTAAGTTTAGTAGAATAAGTCTAGGTAACCATATTACTATCTCCTAGCACGGGGGTGGACCTACGGGTACCATAGGGTTGGGTGGAACGTGCACCTTACTCTGTTGGGTCCCCAATTTGATCATGGCATCGAGAGCTTCATGGATGGAGAGCTCGCACTTGGAACCTTATGTGTATTTCATCATTGTATATTGTAAATCTTGTATTTGAAAACATCCCTCAATTGTATATGAGGTGAACAATGTAAATGTAATTGTAATTATTATTGAATTATCTCATCAGATGAATGAGTAATGTATTATTATATCAAATGCAATGTATGAAACAAATTTGTACCTTATGTTATCTTGAATGGAGTATTAAATGAAATGCAATGTTTATCTTTAATGTTTATCCTTATGTTATATAATAAGTGCAATGCGAAATACTTAAGTCACTTATGGAAACTCAAGGTAGTGTATCATCTCGTAACTTAATGAATGTATGCAACTATTTAACTTAATAACTAAACTTAAAAAAAAAAGATTATTACACTTTTATACACTATTGCAACATTCATTAGGTTATTATGACAGGGCATTACAATAGGTTTGAGGAGGTTATTACAACAGAAAAAGGTCCTTAGATACCATTTTTGAAGATTGATTCAATGAAAGATTGGAGATTGGAAGCTACAGGGTGAAGATTCGAGGTTGTACTTGAAAGGAGGAAAGTTGTATTTTTTCATTTTCATCTAAAAATCATGTTGTAATTTGTTTTGAGTTGTTGGAAATCAGTCCTAGGGAATCTAAAATCTGATATCAGATTTTTTGAAGTTATGTAATCTTTCCTACAAGTTTGAAACATAATACATTGATTCTAGTTTGCATATTTTGTATTCAATCTTTGTTGTTTCAAGTGGTGTCTGCATATCTCCATTGTGATTGCTATTTGATTTCAGATTTGATTAAGGGGAGAGTTTTCCCTCTTCATCAATGGTATCAGAGTGAGAGATCTTGAGTGTGGAAGCAAAAGTGTCAATCTGAGGAAGTTTGCACTAGGGCATGTGGTGATGTATGTGTGATTTACATGTAAACAAATAGTTGAACATGAAGAAAATAACATGTGAAGAACTTGAGGATTTGAAGATTTGTGTTGATGATTTGTGAGGAGTTGAAAATTCTAAATATGAAAGGAAATAATTTTGTCATTGTTGTGTATGCAGGTGAACAGGAAGGAGAAAATATTGCAGAAATATGCTTTGAGGATAGCATGAAGGAAGATGGTGAGATTGTAGCGGAAGATGAGAAGAAAGAAGAAAGTGAAAATTTTCAAGAGGAGAATGATGTTACAACAACATGCTTGGGTGAGAGCATGGAATAAAATGATAAAAGTGAAGAAGAGAAGTTTTTGCATCATTGGTTGAAGATGGAGTTCCAAAAGTGAGCATTGAGGAGATTATTATGCGTAAAGTTGTAGCAGTTGTGGATGTTACAGTTAAAAAAAAGTATGCAATGATGTATGAGGATCTAGTGTTTGATGAGGAACCTAATGAAGACCAAGAGTTTCTTGAGGAAGAGATCATGGAGATAGAGAATTGTTTTAGTGAAACAATAAAGATAGTAGCATTCAATAGTGAGGAAGAAGATGTTGTGACAAAAGAAGTCATTGAGGTAAAATCTGATTTATATGAGTTTTGTAATGTTGAATTTGTAAATGATTTGCATTGTGAGATGAGAAAAGAGTTAGAGAAGAGAAAGGATTATGAAGATGTCGAGTGATATACAAATATGTATACTTGCAGGTAGAGGCATGAAGGAAGCTATAAGTGTAGCTAGGTGGAGGTGGTCAGTTTGTGGTGGGTTGAATCCAAAAAATGAGAAGAGGAGAGTAGAGTGTATTTGGTGGAAGAGGAAGATACATGGTGGATTTGAATCCATGAGATGAGAGAAGGTTGATGAGTAAAGTTATGGAAGGAGGATGGTGCATGTTCCAATGAAGTGCTGAAAAAAGAGAAAGAAGAAATAACCCTCTGCACATTTCACAAGTGGAGTTCACTATAGATTGCTTGAAATATGAAAATGTGTTACTACCACTCAACTCCATTTTGTGAATCTAGATTCACAAAATTTTCTTACCCTAGGTGTCTAATGTAGGAGCATATTAGGTTGTGAGAGCAATCAAGTGCATCAACCAAAAGAATGCATTTTGATTTTTAATTTTCCTAAGGTTTTGTAACTATTTATTTGAAGAATAAATTATAATATTAGGCCTAAATAAATATTAAATAATTACATTTTATTATGTTGTTGCAAATTTTGAGAGTGGAGATAATTTAGGAGGTAATTAAATGGGAAAAATCCAAAAAGGAAAACATGGCGTGGATTTTTTGGAAGTTAATAAAATGCATCAAGGAGCATTTAATGATTTTTATAATTTTTGGAGAATCCTTTTTAGTTGCATGGGCATAGCCTTTTCAAAGGAGGAAAAAATTAGATTATTTTGAGAAAGTAGTGCAAACGTGTTTTATTTGGCAATTTTTGAGTTTGTCATAAAGGCGGACTTTTGAAGAGTTAGGTGTGGATTTTCTTGGAGATTGTGAAGAAGGGATTTTGCTGCAAGTTTTAGGAGGTTATTATAGCAGAAAAATTTCCTTAGAGACCATTGTTGAATATTGATTCAATGAAAGATTGGAGATTGTAGTTGAAAGGAGGAAAGTTGTTTCTTTTATATTTCTTCATTTTCATACAAAAATCAAATTGTAATTTATTTTGAATTGTTGGAAATTAGTCCTAAGGATTGTAAAATTTGATATAATTAGATTTGTTGAAGTTATGTAATATTTCCTACAAGTTTGAAACATAATACATTGATTCTAGTTTGTAGATTTTGCATTCAATATTTTTTGTTTCAAGTGGTGTGTGCATATCTCCATTGAGATTTCTTTTTTGATTTCAGATTTTATTAAGGGGAGAGTTCTCCCTCTTCATCAATAAATAAAATGATAAATCACAAGTTCTACAACTTACCACTTGGATCTGCTTTCCTTTATAGATTGAAGTCATGTCACTCATACATTGCAAGGAAAATTTTGATGCTTGATTGAAGGTCCTGCAAGTGTTATGAATCACAAAGAAATAAGCATAAAACATGAAATAAATCTTAGATGATTCCTTCCTAACATGAATCTTGATTGATGATAATGTTGTGATATAATGCTTATTCTACTCTAGAATTGGCTTGACTACTTTTTAGGATACTCAATTGCTCAAAATTTGTATTAGGTATCCAAATGATGAAAAGACCTATATTTATATGTAATTCTTGATTTCCCATAATAATTATTTTTAAAATCTAACAAATGAATTTTAATTTGCAAATATAAAATTTTGATAATAAAATATTAATAATTGGGACAAAATAAGGCGGTAAAGGGAAAGGGTGCCCTAGACCCAGACCTATTTTAGGACTTAATTTGTTAAATAAATAAATAATTTTAATTCCCAAATTTTTCTTGATTTTCCAAAAATGATTATAAAACAGGAACGTGATAAGCATAATTAGGTCTAAGCATTAAAGGGGAGCCAAACATAGTGTGAAATTGTTAGGGTCAAAAATTTACGATGCTACTCATCATACTAAATCAATTGCTAGAAGATGATCAACCTGCTATGTCAATTTCCAATAAAATCTTGTACAAAGGGATGACCTTGATAATCAAGAATCAAAGGTTTGAAATCAAAGATGCCAATGATGACATACTTAGGTAAAGGTATGATAAAAAAAAATTGACTTTGAAAAGATTCATGGAAGAAATCATCAAAGTTCAAAGATCAACTCAATTTCAAGGAAAAGGTTCTAAGGTAGAGGTAAGGTTGAAACTCTAACTCTAAAAATAAAACTCAGTGTCAAGTATCAATGGATCAAGGTTTGGAAGAGAAGCATGCCAGGAAGATAAATTTTTATACTTTCAAAGAAAAGTGGAGTTTGGATGGAAGGTATGCTAGGAAGGGGGCTCTAAAATGCTAAGAGAATAATCCTTAGGAATTTTGAACACAAGATCTCTACACTTAAAATATATGAGGATCTTCTTTATTTTTGTCTTATTCTTTTCCTTTTTCATGTTTAAATTTCATTGTTCATAAACTTGGTGCTTGAGATTGTCAATATTTCAAGGTCAAAGGAGACAAAAATTTCATCCCATAAGGCATGCAAATAAGAAAAAAAATATAAACTTGCTATCTCAATTTTGCAATGCAATGCAAAGTGTCAAGAATTAGAATTTAGGGATACTTCATACCCTATACCATATTAGGGGTAATCCCACATCTCACTCTAATCAGACATATATAAGGAAATGTTGAGTCAAGGGATCAAGGATACCATGAAATGGGTACTTGAGTAATGTTATGGTCAAAAATCCATCTTCAAAAGATAGTTAAGGAATTTGAGAGTCATGGTTCAAGGAAAAAGCATGCTATGAAGGAATTTTTCTCTTTTTTACTTGTGAAAAAATGAGGGAGACAAGGCAAGGACTCATGGATTTTGTAGCAATAAATCTTTTCATTGATAGTTAGAGATTTAGAGTTTCAAGGTTCAAGGATTGGAGATATTGAAGAATGGTTACTCAGGGAAAGGGCTGAATTTTTAACTTTAATAAGTAACTTAGTATAAGGCTTAAGGAGTTGGGAGTTAATTTTACGCAATACCCAAATAAGGAAAAGTCTAAATTCACAATTTTTATAAGGTACATAGTGGAAAGGATCAAGGATAAAAGTTTAGGATTATGAAGGGGATGATACTTTAATAAAGGAATAATTCATAGATTTTTATAAATTTTGGTATATGATAAGCATATGGAAGATGATAAAAGGATAAAACTTTAGGAAAATAGTAACTAATAGAAAACCCACTTAAAATCTATTATATCAATTTTAAATGGCTAGTTGCACAAGGTAACTATGACAAGTTAAATAGGGATTTGACACTAGCTCTTATTCAAGGATGTATGTTCCACTAGGACATAGTGAGGATCTAAAATACCTCTAGAGTATAGACAACATACACCAACACTCTACCATGAGTCCAAGACAACAATAGTTGTATGCCACAAAAATAAAGGTAAGAAACTATGCATGGAAGATAAGCTAAATATTAGGAGAGATAACATTAAAAAAATTATCCATGCACAATAAATTTCTAAAACTCTCCAAATTAAATAGAACAATGAGTCAATATGAATGCTCTAAAACTCTCAACTTGTAATTTTTTGATTTCATAGTTTTCAAATATTACTTGGTCACCATAAGCCATCATAAATACAAAACTAACATCTCCCTCAATCAGAAATTTTTTTCTATGATTACTACCCTAAGGCTATTATGAAAACACTATTACAACTTGCTTATGCAAAGATAATGAGACAAATAAATTTCATCAGATCCATAAATATGCCATTATTAAATCTTCCCAATCATGTATAAGTTTTACAATCTGTATTCAAATGAAAGATTATAGCATATCAAATGCACATATATTTTACTCGCTTTCACTATAATACTTTATATCTACAAGGTCATGGATATGCAATATCATAAATTTGTCAAGTTGAACTAAGAAATAAATCACTCATAATCCAATAAATAACATGTATCATAAGTATTAACCTTATTTACTATTTTTATATCAAATTATTGAAGCTTTCATATCTATCATGTACAAAGAATACTTCAAGATGCACTTAGTCCAATTCATTAAAATAGATTTTTCTCCAAGATAGAGGAGTAAAACTAATAAAAACTAGGGGCATGCGAGACATGTCATCTAATTCATGTTGATTATGATAATAGGGTATCTCATCATCCCCCCTTAATAAAAAATAAGGCTATTTAAAATTGTTTCATAGTCACTCAACATCAAAAGTTTCACACAATATAATTTTTACATCACATTTAGGAGATAGTTCCCTTGATTAAGAATTTTACCATAACTTCTACTATCTAGTTGCCTATTGGGATGATCTTCCTCAAACTCTTCATACTTTGAGTTACTTGCAAAGATAGGATTATCTCTATACCAATATATATCATCATTTATTATATTGTGTGGAGCTATAGGCTCATCATAAAGGATATTTGATGCAGGAGCATCCACGGGTACCAAGCAATCCTGCCTCCCCAAAAATATTTTATTTTAATTTTGAGTTTCTTTGTCTTGATTTTCCTTGCAGGCTCAATTTATTTAAATGCTCAACTCCTCCAACACACTAAGGCTTGATGTTGGAATGTGAAAAATCAATGAATTAATTAATTCACTTGTTAATTATTTAAATATCTTTGAGATTTTTTAATTTTTCAAAAAAGGAAAATTCTCATGCCCATACCTGTGAGTGGGCATTTATTGCAAATTGTAACTCCATTCTAGAAGAAGGAAAAATGGAATTTTGTTGAAGTGGAATGCAGGGACATTGAGAGAGTGGGTTGTGATATGGGGAGAACAATTTTGAATGAAAAATTAAATACACATACCTAAAGGAGAAAAAATCATGCCAAGAAAAGAGTCAAGGGAATTCTGAAGGTTGGACTAGGAGAGGGAGATTATTAGAGTCGTACCTAAGAGGACCAATTTTAGTAAAAATGGCATAACTTTCTCATATGAAATTAAAATCAAGAATTTCAAAATGATCTGAAAAGTTGAGAATGAGGCGCACCAAACCCAAAAGGAATTTTAAATGATTTGTGATGATCAGAGAGCATGGGCAAATAGAATGTGACATATTTTTAGAAGTTCTGAGATGGAAAAAGGGGGAAAAGGCAAGTAGAAGTTTGAAGGAGAGCATTTAGGTGCCCCATTCTCCATGCTTAGAAGTTGGAGAGGTGATGTTGTTGTTGTTTTGATAATGTCTATAGCTTATTTCTAATTTTTGTAAATCATATTTGTAAAAGTTGAAGGCATTCTTCCTCGTAGATTGTTTAAGGAGGATTTGATTTTCTTAATGTGTTGTTGAAATTGAAGATTTAAAAATATTTTCCATTGGATTCTTATTTATGAGAATGAATTTTACGTTATGGATACTTGGATGGGTTGTTTTACAAAACCCCCCATCCTCAACTACATCAAATGGTATCAGAGCAAGAAGATTGGTTGGGATGTGTTGTAGTAGTAAGTTAATTTTCTTGGATATGTGTTGAGAAAAAAAATTTAAGGATTGGGGTTTGTTGGAATGTGTGAGTGTGAGTTTTGTTGTAGGTATGAAAGAGGACTTGTGACTTTATCCTCCAGCAAAGGTTAAAGTTGGGTAGAAGGTGCACGAGAGAGAGGTGTGTCTTCCAAAAACTATCTGTTGGGTAGAGGATAAACAAGAGAGAGAGGTTGTTGCAAGGAGGACTTGTAGCTGAAGAGGGACTTGTGAATCTCTAAAAATGACTTTGAAGAAGAAGACAAGATGGGTCATCAAAAGACCTGTGAGAATGTTATTTTGGGAAGAGTATTTGGAAAAAGTGAGAAAATAATCTCTTTGAAGAGTTGAGAAAGATAGAACTGACATTGGATGCCTTTGAGGAAAGCTTGGGAATGAAAAACAAAGCTATAGTTGAAGAAAATCAGAAAACAAATGAAGTTAAATTACATTGCTTGTTTCATAATGAGCTTTTGAATAATGATGTGTGTATAGGAAATGAAGAAGGAAAAGAGGTTGTAATAGAGGACAACAAAGAGAAGAAAGAGGAAAAGCAAAGATTTGACAAAGAGGACAACAACAAAAAAGGAAAAGAAAATGAAGAGTTACAACCCTATGATGAAAGTGACATGGAAAGAACATGTGGGATCATCCCACACAATTGTTGTTAGAGAAAATAAAGAAAAGAATAGAACCATAAAGAAGGAATGGAGGAAGGAGGAGAAAATGGTCACTGTGGACCATAAATTTAATGGTATTTCTCAAGAATTTTTTTTCTCTAAAGATGTTTTGCTTGAAAGACTTGAAAAAGAAAAAGAGGTTGATAAAAATAAGGAGGATGCAATAGCAAAAGAGGTATCATTTAATTGTGTTAATGATGATTTACATGCAAGAGAAGTAGTTGAAATTGTAGAAGAAGATCCAATAGAATATCATGCAAATGGTGCTAAAGAAGAAGAAAACAACCTTGGGAAAGAGGATAAGCAAGACAATGAGGAAAAGAAGGAAGTAGAAATTGATATACATCTTGTTGAAGACATAAAAGTGGAGAAAAATGAAGTTACATGCATGAGAAAAGAATTCACAACAACAAAAACAAAGGTATTATCTCATTCCTATGAACTCTGCAAAGAAAATATTGATGTTGATTTCTATGTAGACAAGATGAAGAGGTATGTGAAAGAAAGTAATTATAAAGTTGGGAAATTGATTGATCCTTGGTAGGACATAAATATATTGAAGAAAATGACTTATTTGAGTGCAAGGGAGAAGGTAGAAGAAGAAAGGAATAATATTGCAACAAAAAATAAAAAGGAGAAGATTGGGACATTAATAGAGAAGAAAGAAAACGTACAGGTAAAAATGGAAAAAGAAGTGAAATTGTAGCAAAGCTTGGTCCATTAGAGCGCATGGAAACACAAAAAATATTGGGGCAAAAATTTAAACAAAACATAGAAAGGAAGACAAAGGAGAACATTGGAGCAGAAAAAAAAAAGAGATAACTTACTTATCCATGGTGTAGTAGTGGTTGGAGAAAAAATTGTATCATCACATGATGAGGTAAAATCTAAATTTTGTGGAATTTTGACGAAACTGATTTACGTGTAATTGACACAATTGAGATTGATAAATATGAGAATATGGAAGAGTATATTGCAACAGTAGAGAAAGAGAAGAAAATAGAGGTAATGAATTGTATTTCTATTTTTTGCAAAGATGATGTTACAACTAGTTTTTCTTCAAATGAAATAGCAAGGGGATATAAAGAAATAGAATTGGAAAGGTGCAACAATAATATGCTACAATTTGAGGTACAAGATGTTCAAGATGATGGAATAGAGTCAGAAGATACACATTGGTGGAAATCATATTTTAATGGGTTGAATATCCTAAGAGGAAGAAAGAGAGGAAAGATGAAAGAAGGAAGAGACGAAAAGGTTCAATGTAAAGTGAAAAGGAAAAATTAGGTAGACAAAGAAGAAAGATGGATGAAGAACAAACACTGGATTTTCAAATGTTCATGAGATCCAACTCATGGAACATTTCTTCTTACCCTGGGTGTTTGATGCAGGAGCATCCAGGGGTACCAAGCAATCCTGCATCCCCAAAAATATTTTATTTTAATTTTGAGTTTCTTTGTCTTGATTTTCCTTGGAGGCTCAATTTATTTAAATGCTCAACTCCTCTAGCACACTAAGGCTTGATGTTGGAATGTGAAAAATCAATGGATTAATTGATTCACTTGTTAATTATTTAAATATCTTTGAGATTTGTTAATTTTTCAAAAAAGGAAAATTCTCATGCCCATGCTTGTGAATGGGCATTTATGACAAATTGTAACTCCATTCTAGAAGGATAAATAGAATCTTGTTGAAGAAGTGGAGTGCAGGGGCATTGAGAGAGTGGGTTGTGATGTGGGAAGAACAATTTTGAATGAAAATGAAATGCACATACCTAAAGGAGAAAAATTCATGCCAAGAAAATAGTCAAGGAAATTCTGAAGGTTGGACTAGGAGAGGGAGATTACCAGAGTCGTACCTAAGAGGAATAGTTTCATAAAAATGGCATAACTTTCTCATACAGAATCAAAATCAAGAATTTCAAAATGATCTAAAAAGATGAGAATGAGGCGCACTAAACCCATAAGGTATTTTAAATGATCTATCATGATTATAGAGCATGGGAAGATAGAATGTGACAGGTTTTTAAAATTTCTAAGATGGAAAAAGGAGAAAAAGACAAGTAGAAGTGTGAAGGAGAGCATTTAGGTGACCCATTCTCCATGCTTAGAAGTTGGATAGGTGATGTTGCTGCTATTTTAATAATGTCTATAGCTGATTTCTAAGTTTTGTAAGTCATATTTGTAAAATTTGAAGGCATTCTTGCCTGTAAATTGGTTTCAAGGAGGATTTGATTTTCTCAATGTGTTGTTGAAATTGAAGATTTGAAAATATTTTCCATTGGATTCTTATTTATGAGAATTAATTTTATGTTATGGCTACTTGGATGGGTTGTTTGACAAAACCCCCCATCCTCGACTGCATCAATATTTTTCCTTAGTTTTCATAAATTATTCCACCTTTTTAACAAAAGGACCTAAATGCTTCTCAAAATTAACATGCTCAAAAACACTATAGTCATTTAAGATCTTGGGAATAAATTTTCAACAATTTAGTCACATCATCAATAGTTAGCATCCCTAATCCATACTCTTGAGAGTCGTCTAAGTATAAATATTGTTCATTACTAGAAAAATATTCTCTTTCAAATATTAACATAAACACATTATTTATATGAAGTAGGAGTTTCCAATTTATTTCAAAATATATTTATCTCTTGATTTATGAAATTTCCATGGGTGGATCTTTTAATATCCTAGCTTTTTCACTAGTCCTTGTATTTGGAATATCTTCCTCATAACCCTCTATAACATGCAATATAATCACAAAAAAATTACCCACTTTATTTCTTCCATTGTAGCATAAATATTTATTTTCTTCTTCAAATTATTTATCTTTATATCTCATGTCTTCCCTATTCTCATTTAGGATAACCATAGTACTTGGAATTTGTATTGATATCTCAGCATTTCAAGAAACATAATCGCTTCATATATTTAATTAGGTATAGTAGGTTTAAAATACTTTAGGATGGTTCTCAAACTTAACTTATAAGACTCAAAAAAAATATAGATGTATATAAATTTTTTAGGTCTATGATGTGTAGGGATTTTAAGTAGATTAGTCATAAATCTTGTGCCAAAATTATATGATGATTCCTCTTCAAAAATCTTAATATTAGCTAATGCTCAGACAAGATATTCATGATCAACAATATGTGCACAATGTTGATTAAAATATATAAACATATATTTGTACCCTTCCTTTGAAAACTCATTCTTATCAAAACATATCCAAAATTGAACCATATTATAGCTAAATTTAACTTCTAATTCACTTTGAGATGTTCTATCTCTTACTCTTGATTTTACATTACAATCCTCATCTTTAGTTAAGAATTATTCTTTTTCATATTTTCCTTGGATTATTTTAAGACTTGAATACTTCTATGGTGGTTTGAATATAACATCATACTTTTCCTTATCATAACAATTATTTGTATTTTCCATTCCAAACTATTCACCCATAGAAAACATTTTACAATTATCAACACTGGTAGATGTAACACCTTTCATCATCAAGAATTTCAATTTATTCTCAGTATCTCTTACTATAGAACATAATTTTTGGATTAATTTGTTATTTTCATATCTCAATGAGAAACCCATCTCTTCATTGAATGCACCTAAATATAAATTCAAAAACATTGAATCATTCAACCTTACATTTTCTAGAATTATATCAGTCTTAAAAACCCTCATATTAAATAGGGATAAATTCATCTTCATCTTTCTAAGTATGAGTGTATTGATCAATGAATATACATGCATTATTCAACTAAATTTATCTATAAATATTACTTGAATTCTTTCCATGAAGCAATATAAAATACTTTAAAATTATAGAAGTAATCCCTTGTATCTTAATTTATGGTCTATACAAAGAGTGAGATGCTCTTCCATAATCTCATTATCTCCTTCAGTTACTAAATTCTTTATTTAGTGTTTTTATTTATTTATTTAAATATACTTCCATTGAATTTGGTAAAATGGTCTTTTACTTCTTTGGGAATGGGATTTGGTTAATTTAGGATATCATCAATTTAAATTGATTTATATCATCTAGTAGAGAAAGGATTTCTCTAATGATATAATCTATTTTATTTGTTTACCTTTCGTAATAACATGATAATGTGTAGGGGAAGGCCATATAAGAAATCCATTTTTAGATATACTCCTAATGAAAACCTACTCCCCCTATTAGAAAATCCCAAAATTTTCCACCAAATATGTTTTAAGGACTATATAACACAACACCCTCTCCATCCAATTTATTAGGATTCTTTGAATAAAAGTGTGTCTTTATTAATTTAATACCCATCCCTCAATATTAATCCATCCATAATAAGGTAATTAAATTTATCCACAAAGATTTCATAAATAAGCTTTCATCTTTTGAATTTAGAGTATGAGGGATAAGGAATGCCTAGAAAATATTGCACCTCATATGAGTTCTTTTTATATGCCAAATATGTAATAACCCTCTTGTTTGCTAGTTGGACTCATTATTTTCTATGCTTTGATTTGATAATTTGATACTGTAATGGTACTATTATTGTTTGGTTTGGTGGTTTGGTTAGTAGACTATTTGGTGATTATGCTTATACATTTGAGGACATGGATATTTCTTATGATATTGTGGTTTGGTGATGTTAGTTGATTTCAGAAATATATTATGATGAAGTGATTTAGTAAATTATGTTATGATATGATCTGTTAGTTTAGAAATGTTATTTCATCATTTATATTATACTTGTTAGAATAGATGTGATGAAAGGACACTGTAGCATCACTCATTCATGAGTGTCCTACTATGCTGCAATTCCTTCTCACAATGTAATGATTTGATTTTATATATATATGTACATGAATACGACCTTGTTGGATGCAGGGATTGCAGGTATAGAGTCTCAGTTCCACCTTCTTCGATAGGACAGGGCGAGCACCAATAACCCAACGGTGTAATGTTGAAACATAGATGACAAGGAAGTCATCCTATCCCATGTTGTAAAACCATCCTGATTGAATGGTATTGTGTGTCATTGTGTTGTCATTTCAGTAATTTGTTATTGTGGTTTGTGTAGTGTCTTGTTCATTTGTATTGTACATTGGCATTCTATATGTTGTGATTTATTTAATTAAATGGTGGCAATAAATGTTTATATTTGTGTGGGAATTAATTTGTATCAAAATATTTAAAAGTTATATTTTAAAAGTCATGTGTTTTAGTTAAATGTTAATTAAATATTACATTGTGTTTTGTTAATTTAATTAAATTACCTCGTTGAAGATAATTATAAAATAAATAAATTAAATTATGTGCATAGCAAGTAAAGCTTGCAAAAGGAAATTTAAAACAAAAATTATTGATAAAAGGAAACATAAATAAATAAAAGAATAGAAAAGATAAAAGGACAAATGAGAATTAAGTGTTGGCTGAAAAAACTGGAATTAAATTAGATAGTTTCTTTTATATTGGATTTTTTAGAGTTTTCGAAAAGGAAAGAGGTATCTTTTATTTAATTGCATAATTGTGAGTTTTCATGGGAAGGAAGATTTAGATAGGAGTTGAAAGGGAATAAAAATAAAAAATAATGACTTTGAATGTTTAGATCTTCTGAAGTTTTCTAGAAAGGGGATTTGTCATTCTATTGTTTCATGTTTCTGTGAAGGATTTTTTGAGTAGAATATTAGATTTGAATTTGAGCACGGTATTCTGGAGAGGAGATTAAATGAAGAGTTTGTTTCAGGCTGGTGGGATGTGGGGTTCAAATTTCAGCGATTCTGGGATGCGGTTCAAAATTTCTTGTCCTTAAATTTTTTGTTTCAAAGAAAAATAAAAATAGTTAAATATGATTTCTATGAGAAAAGAATTTTTTTGAGATTTATGAGTATTGAAAAGAAAAATAATAAATGGATGAGATTAAACTAGTTTTTTTGGAAGTTGATTGTTTGTTTCCAATTTGTCAAAACAAAGGAAAAGAAAAATTTATATCTTCTAGAATGTCCAATTTATCTATGGTTGATATGAAAAGGAAATTGTTTTCCCATTTGAAATTAAATGTGTTTGAAATTATATATTTATATATATACATTCAACCAGTTTCTCTTTTGAGTAGGTCTGATTAAAACTGTGATTTTCGTTTTAAATTTTGGGTCGAATCGAACCCAGTCGTGTATTTATTTTGTAATGACAAGTTTTTATAAAAAAAATATCTAAAAAATTTTGTTTGGAATCCGGGGAAGGACAGCCATCGCCGTACCCCCCTCCCCATAACCCCACTACCACGGCAGTACTGCCATAGCAGTCTCACAGACTGTTGCATGCAGTATGTAAGGCCAACGGCCTGTGTTTAAATGTGAGTTTTGTTTATATATATATGTATGTGTGGTGCATTTTATTTATTATTTCAATTAATAAATAAATGGTGTATTTTGTTTGATATCTCAATTAATGTTTATATATATAGGGAATTAGTTTATCATTTATTCTGATGAGTAAATAATTTATGCAGAAAATTAGCCTTACCCTTTGTTGTACATGTATATATACACATATAGAGACGGTTATATTTCTTATATTTGAAAATCAAAATCTTAGTTCTTTGTAATGATCAACATTTTGGGAAATTAATTTAATCAATTAATTGGGAATGAATGGAATTTAATGGTTCAATCTTGTAAAATTAATTGGAGTTTTCTTT
This sequence comes from Sequoia sempervirens, assembly GCA_007258455.2. Lineage (NCBI taxonomy): Eukaryota > Viridiplantae > Streptophyta > Pinopsida > Cupressales > Cupressaceae > Sequoia > Sequoia sempervirens. Next base: position 644,908,091 of record VDFB02000003.1, read on the forward strand.
TCCTTTATGGTGATTGTTTAGTGTTGTCGATGTGGGAACCCTGTTGCCTTACAAACCCTATTTTGATGGTAGTGGTCCTTAGTATTCCAGAGGCGTGTGTTTTGTTGAATATTCATCCACATTTTATGTACTCTTGAGTTTGAAAGAAAATAATATATTTATATTTTGGAAGGGTTGTATGAGATTGTTGAGATTTTGGTTATGAGTTATCGTGAGATGGATAATGCATCGCATGTCCTTGTTTTTAGTTTTAAGCTTTATTCGTCGTGGCACAACCCTTGCCTTTTTTTGGTTATTTTAGGGGTCTTAGGGAGAGTGGCTCTTCGTGGGGGCCGGCGCCTCGAAAGGAGGAAGAGCTCAGGATAACCCATGTAAGAGTAGTATAACAAGTGATAACCTAAAAATAGAATTTAGGGGGATGGGTAGTAAAACACACAAGATAATAAATATTGGATACCTCATCTATGCATTAGGGCTATCATAGACTATTGATGGACTAAGAAAGTCATGGTTAGAAAATTCATAACCTCGTCTCGATGAGAGGTTATCGGCTCCACATGAGCTACCCTATGGTGTCGGTGCCTCAAGTAGGAGGAAGGGCCAAGATATCCAAAGATGGGGGATGGCGCCTTAGTTTGGAGGAAGGGCCAGGATATCCCATGAGAGCTATGCGATGACACTCTCCACTAGAAACACATTTGTCTTGTTTCCTTATTGCTTTTGGAATTTTTATTTTGAATGTTGTATCAGTTATTCTAGAATTGTATTATGTTCATTGTTTCAATTTCATTTGTAAATGTTTTATGAATGTTCTTTCGTTACTTGGTTAATGGTTATTTCCTTGTTTTGATGTGATGAGATATATGACTTTAAATTATTATGTTGACTCGTGAATGTTGTTGGTTATGTCATTGTAATCCTTGATGTTGTACTTGAGTTTTGTACTATATTGTTTTGTTGGAGTCATTTTGACATTCATGGTCATGATATCTTCCTTGTCATCGTTGAGCATGGGAGGTGAGTTATTTATAACTTACATGGTTGGCTGGAACGTGATCCGCACTTGTTGGGTTCCCCATCAACATTCTATCTTCGTCACATACCTTCAGTTGGAGTTTGATTCCAGTGGTTCACTTTTTAATTCTAATATTATTGTACTTTGTATTATCCCACATGTTTGGGAAATTTATTGTAACTCATTATTGAGAACTTGTAATCTAATGTTTAAATGATGATGTAATATGTAGGATCCTTTGTAACATTATTGTAAGAGATTCTTTATGATTGTAATATGTGATGTATTGATAATCTCACTCTTGGTTCATGGTTGTACTTTTATTAATGGTTTTGTAATGTTATTGGATAAGTTGTTTAAATATTATCTTTTAATTTTTTTATTAGTTGTGTTGCGATGTGACCTCGCATGCCCCAGAGAATGTAACGTTAAGATGTTAATGTGCAATGTAAATGTTTTTAATGTTTAGTTGCATGTTTACTTTATGTTATTTAAAAAAAAATTGTTTGCAATGTTTTTTTTTAGGGGTTTGCACGATGGGCATTACAACTTGGTATCAGAGCCAAGGTTTGCAAATGCTAGGGTCTCTGGGTAGTTAAGTCCATTAGGCAACCTTGTGTTTGACTCTTGAGCTCACTTGTACCTTTATCTTGTTGCGTAGAAATATGCCTCGAGGTAGAGGACGTGGCCAAGCAAGAGGCCATGGTTTTGGTCGTCAAGCAAACCAGTGTAGTCCCTCAATTCCTAGTTCCCATGGTTCTGAGCATGAGGAACAACAGAGTCTTCAGAGTAATCTGCCAAGTGGTCAGAACCCAAGGCAACTTGGATTAAACGATTAGTTACAACACATCCTTGGAGAGATTCTGGATCATTTGGGACCTAGGCTAGAGGAGGAGCCATGGATTGATAGAGAAAGAGAAAGGTCACTAAGGCAGAGAGAGATGACTTCTAATCAGGATGCAATCATGGCAGGCCATATGAGGGATTTGATGGTTCAGGAGGAGTACTAGAAGCTTAAACATGGCTAATTGACTTAGATCATTGCTTCGCCATGCACCCTTATGGTAGCAATACCAAGGCTCGGTGCACGGTTATGCATCTACAACGCTTCGCATCTACTTGGTGGCATCTTGAAGAAAAGAAATTACACCTTGATATTAGTATGGTCACTTGGGAATTATTCCTGGATAGGTTCAGGGCTCATTTCCTCTCAGACCATTGGAGGCAACACAGGGCTAACGAGTTTCATGACGTCAAGCAGTTGTCTATGTCAGTGGAACAGTATGAGTGGTGCTTCTATGAGTTGAAGTAGTATGCAGGGATCAGCCAGGATGAAGGCATGTTAGGGTAGCATTTTTTTTGGGGCCTAAATTCCCGCATCAGTGGTGGCATGCAAGTCTTTGAGCCAAAGACAATGGAAATTCCAGTTGAGAAGGCTCGCTTGGTGGAGGAAAATTTGGCCATTCCCTTGGGTGGTCACATTGGAGTATAGATTGGTAGTGCACCTACACTTGGTTTTAGCACTCATGGAGGATAGTCATAGGGTACAAGATCTTCCAAGAATAGGTACCCACCCTCAAAAGGGGATTAGCAGCAGTAGCCTCAGTAGTAGCAATCGAGATAGAAGAACTTTCAATCTCAGTAGGGTGGCAATTCTTAGTTTCATAGGGATCAAAATAGGAACTGAGTTCATCAGGAACGTTTTGTACAGCCTACACCTATTTTTCAATCAGTGTCAAGTCGAGGAAGTTTTTAGCAGTCAAATGCTCTATCAAGGGGCAGGGGATTTGACAGAGGTACTGGATGCTACTCTTGTGGACAGCAAGGGCATATTGCTAGATTGTGTCCTCAGATACCCACCAGAGGATTTAATTAGAGGCCAGCTGGATCATAGTCGACAGTAGGTGATGTAGGGAGATCTCATCGTGTGTTTGCTACAATGGATAATCAATAGGAAGACCACCAGAGCACCGTCATTGAGACTTCAAGTGTGTTGCATAATTCTAGCATTTTTATACTCTTTGATTCTAGTGCATCTGATTCTTTTATATCTCCTTTAGTGGTTGAGCAATGTGGACTGGTGGCAACTAGTCAAGGCATAAAATGGCAAGTTGAATTGGCCTTAGGGTCAAAACTCGTTGTAGAGAAGCTTGTACAGGATTGTAGTTTGTGTATAGGGGCTTTGTCAACTAAAGTAGACCTCAGAATCCTACCACTCGTCTCATATGATGTCTTGGGCATGGATTGGTTGAGTGCACACTGTGCTATGATTGACTATCGCCGTAAAGCGATGTGGTGCATTGATGACTCTGGTAAGGAGCTGGAGATCATGGGTGTTCAAAGACCCATTTCTTTGCGAATGATCTCTGCCATGCAACTCAAAAGATACTTCTGACAGGGTTGTCAGCTCTTTGCAGTATCTATGAGTGACTTGGAATCAGAGGAAAGTCAAGGGGTGTCATTAGATGATTACCCTCTCCTTAAGGATTTTTTTGATGTGTTCCTAGAAGAGATACCTAGTATGTCACCAAAGTGAGATATAGACTTCAGGATTGATCTGGTACCTTGAGTTGAGCCAATATCTCGAGCTCTGTATCAAATGACAATGTAGGAACTTTAGGAACTCCATCTGCATCTGGAAGAGTTGTTGGCTAAGGGATTTATCCACCCAAGTGTTTCCCCTTGGGGAGCACCTATTATTTTTGTAAAGAAGAAAGATGGTTCTCTTTGCTTATGTATTGACTATAGGCAGTTGAACAAAGTAACAGTGAAGAACTGATATCTTTTACCTAGAATTGACAATCTCTTCGATCAGATAAAAGGGGCGAAGGTGTTCTCTAAGACTGATCTCAAATCAAGATATCATCAGTTGAGGATTGCGGATTCAGATATTCACAAAACAACATTTTGTACTTGATACAGACATTATGAGTTCACTGTGATGTCATTCGGGTTGACGAATGCACCTTCAATATTTATGAGCTTAATGAATGGAGTGTTCTGAACATACTTGGATAGATTCATCCTTGTGTTTCTCGATGACATTCTGATTTATTCTAGGTCTATGGAGGAACATGGGGAACATCTAAAGCAGGTGTTACAGTGCTTAAGGGACAATCAATTGTTTTCCAACTTGGAAAAGTGTGACTTTTATAAGACTGAAGTTTAGTATTTGGGGCATGTGATTTTAGGTGAAGGAATTTCAGTTGATCTTGCAAAGATTCAGGCCATTGTGGATTGGCCCGCACCCACAAATGTCTCAGAAATTCGAAGCTTCATGGGACTTGCAGGATATTATCAGCGATTTTTCCAAGGCTTTTCTAGGATGACACATCCTATCACCTCTTTAAAGAGGAAGGGAAAGAAATTTCTATGGCCAGATCAATGTCAGTTAGCTTTCCAAACTCTAAAGGAGAAGTTGACTAGTGCTCCAATCTTAGTAGTACCGGATCCAACAAGTGACTTTGTTATTTGTACGAATGCTTCTTTGGAAGGCTTGGGGGCTGTGTTGATGCAAGAAGGGTGAGTGATTGCTTATGAATCACGAAAGCTTAAGGATCATGAACTTAATTACCCCACACATGATTTGGAGTTAGTCACAGTTGTGCATGCCTTGGTAAGGTGGTGACACTTTCTCCTTGGGCATCAGTTCAAGTTGCATACAGATCATCGTAGTCTGCAATACATATTCATGCAACCAAACTTGAATGCAAGACAAAGAAGGTGGATGGAATTCTTGTGCGAATATGATTTTGAAGTGAAGTATATTCAGGGTAAAGAGAATGTGGTGGCAAATGCGTTGAGTAGACGCAAGCATGAGATTTCTGTTATGGCTCTTGAGGTTGATTTGAAGAGTCAGATCCTCGCAGCTCTTTCTTCAGATGATTGGTATCAAGTGGTGAAATCAGAGATTGTGTCAGGCAAAGGGTTGGAAGGAAAATTTGTTGGATACTCTTTGGAATCAAATGGTGTTTTTTGTTATGTAGGCCAAATGTATGTACCTCATTTAGAGGTTCTTTGCACCCTAATATTGATGGAAGCTCATAGGGCTCCTTATTCGGCACATCGTGGAGTTAAGAAGATGTACGCTGATCTTTGCTCATTATATTTTTGGGCAGGATTGAAGCGTGACATCACTAATTTTTTGGCTAGGTGTCTAGAATGTCAAAGAGTTAAGGTTGAGCACCATCATCTGGCAGGTTTGTTGTAGCCTCATCTTGTTCCGGAGTGGAAGTGGGACATTATATCTATGGATTTTATTGTCGGGTTTCCTATGTCTTCCAGGTGGCATGACGCTATCATGGTCACTATTGATAGGTTGACCAAGGTAGCCCATTTCTCTCCCATTTGATCTTCTTATACTGCTTCTTTGGTGGCTAGGGTGTTCATGAAAGATATTTTTTGATTACATGGGATACCACGAAGGATTATTTCTGACAAAGATCCGGTATTCACATCTGCATTATGGAAATCCTTGCAGTGGTCCTTAGGGACTAAGTTGAATTTTAGTTATGCCTACCATCCTCAGACAGATGGTCAGACTGAGAGAGTTAATCAGGTGCTTGAGGATATGCTTCGCATGTATGTTATGGACCAACAATCTCGATGGGAAGATTATCTGCATTTGGTCAAGTTTTCCTATAACAATGGTTATCATAGTTCGATTGGCATGGCTCCATTTCAAGCTTTATATGGTTGTCCATGTCATACCCCTTTGAGCTGGGATCGATTGGAGGACAGGGCTCTTCTTGGACCCAAAATTCTTCAGGATATGGAGCAGCAGGTAACTCGCATCTGAGAGCATCTAGTAGCGGCTCAAGATAAGCAGAAGAAGTTTGCTGATGCACACAAAGTTGATCAACAGTTTGCAGTTGGTGATTGATTTTTTCTTTGAGTTCATCCTTGGAAGAGCCCTATTCATTATGGAAAGGGTTCTAAGCTTGCACCCCATTTTGTGGGTCCGTTTGAGGTGTTAGAGTGTATTGGTCCTAATGCTTATTTCCTATCCTTGCCACCCAGTCTATCACGGATTCACGATGTTTTTCATGTATCAGTTCTTAGACCATATTTTCCTGATGTTACTCACATTCTTGATTGGAATGCTCTACAGGTTAAGGATGGGTAGCTAGCTCTAGAGCCCATGGCTGTGGTGCAGCATAGGAGACTCATTCTCAGAGGCAGGGATATTGAGCAAGTGCAGGTCTAGTGGGATCCCAATGATGAGACTTCAGTGACATGGGAGGATGCCTCCCATAACAGAGAATCCTACCCTTTTTTACTAGCTTCCAGGAGTAAGTTGGATTCATGGGGGGGAGGATGTAATAACCCTCCTGTTTGCTAGTTGGACTCATTATTTTCTATTCTTTGATTGGATACTCTGATATTGTGATGGTACTATTATTTTTTGGTTTGGTGGTTTGGTTAGTAGACTATTTGGTGATTATGCTTATACATTTGAGGACATGGATATTTCTTATGATATTGTGGTTTGGTGATGTTAGTTGATTTCAGAAATATATTATGATGCAGTGATTTAGTAAATTATGTTATGATATGATCTGTTAGTTTAGAAATGCTATTTCATCATTTATATTATACTTTTTAGAATAGATGTGATGAAAGGATAGATTAGCATCACTCATTCGTGAGTGTCCTGCTACGCTACAATTCCTTCTCACAATGTAATGATTTGATTTTATATCTATATGTACATGTATACAACCTTGTTGGATGCAGGGATTGCAGGTACAAAGTCTCGGTTCCACCTACTTCGATAGGACAGGGCAAGCACCAATAACCCAATAGCGTAATGTTGAAACAGAGATGACAAGGAAGTCACCCCATCCCATGTTGTCAAACTGTCCCAATTGAATGGTATTGTGTGTCGTTGTGTTGTCATTTCAGTAATTTGTTACTGTGGTTTGTGTAGTGTCTTGTTCGTTTGTATTGTACGTTGGCATTTTACACATTGTGATTTATTTAATTAAATGGTGGCAATAAATGTTTATATTTGTGTGGGAATTAATTTGTATCAAAATATTTAAAAGTTATATTTTAAAAGTCATTTGTTTTAGTTAAATGTTAATTAAATATTAAATTGTTTTTTGTTAATTTAATTAAATTACCTTGTTGAAGATAATTATAAAATAAATAAATTAAATTATGTGCATAGAAAGTAAAGCTTGCAAAAGGAAATTTAAAACAAAAAGTATTGATAAAAGGAAACATAAATAAATAAAAGAATAGAAAAGATAAAAGGACAAATGAGAATTAAGTGTTGGCTGAAAAAACTGGAATTAAAGTAGATAGTTTCTTTTATATTGGATTTTTTAGAGTTTTCGAAAAGGAAATAGGTATCTTTTATTTAATTGCATAATTGTGAGTTTTCATGGGAAGGAAGATTCAGATAGAAGTTGAAAGGGAATAAAAATAAAAATAATGACTTTGAATGTTTAGATCTTCTGAAGTTTTCTAGAAAGGGGATTTGTCATTATATTGTTTCATGTTTCTGGGAAGGATTTTCTAAGTAGAATATTAGATTTGAATTTGAGCACAGTATTCTAGAGAGGATATTTTGAAGAAGGAACAAAAGTTGTTCGAAGAGGTCATAGAATCGCTTAAGATCCATCAAAATTTAACAACATGGACGCTAGGTTCCAATTTCAAAGAAAAATAAAAATAGTTAAATATGATTTCTGTGAGAAAAGAAAACTTTTGAGATTTATGAGTATTGAAAAGAAAAATAATAAATGGATGAGATTAAACTAGTTTTCTAGAAGTTGATTGTTTGTTTCCAATTTGTCAAAACAAAGGAAAAGAAAAATTTATATCTTCTGGAATGTCCAATTTATCTATGGTTGATATGAAAAGGAAATTGTTTTCCCATTTGAAATCAAATGTGTTTGAAATTATATATTTATATATATACATTCAACGAAGCTTCTCTTCTTAAGTTGATCCGATTAAATATATATATATATATATATATATATATATATATATATATTGTATTTATATTCGCATTAAAATTTATGTATACAGATGTTTTTTGATATTTTACTTGGGCATTGGAAACTGTGATTTTCCTTTTAAATTTTGGGCCGAATCGAACCCAGTTGCATATTTATTTTGTGATAAGTTTTTTTATAAAAAAAAAATTATGGAAAAGGTTTTTTTTGGAGTTCGGGGAGGGACGGTCGTAGCTGTACCCCCTCCCCGTACCCCTTGCCGCGGCAATACTGCCACAATATTCTTACAGACTGCTGCGTGCAATACGTAAGGCCGACGACCTTTGTTTTAAGTGTGAGTTTTGTTTATATATATATATATATGACCTGTATTTTATTTATTATCTCAATTAAAATTTTCAAATTAATATATATATATATGGTGTATTTTGTTTAATATCTCAATTAATGTTTATATATATATATATATAAAGGCATTATTTTATCATTTATTATGTTGAATAAATAATTTAAACAAAAAATCATCCTTACCTCTTTGTTGCATATATATATATATATACACATATAGAGTCAAGAGTATTTCTCATATTTGAAAAATCGTGAGTCTTATTTTCGTAATGGTCACATTTAGGAAATTACACTTAATCGACACTGGGAATGAATTGAATTCTAATGGTGAAATTGTAATACCCTCCTCTCATCGCTTAGATTTATTATTTTTCTATGCTTTCATTTGCTAATTGATTGTGATGATACTATTATTGCTTGGTTTGGTGGTTTGATTAGTAGACCATTGGTGATTATGCTTATACACTTGAGGACATGATTATTTCATATGACATTGTGGTTGGTGATGTTAGTTGATTTTCAGAATTATATTATGATGCAATGATTTAATAAATTATGTCATGAGATGAATTGTTAGTTTAGAAATGTTATTTTATTAGTTATAATTGTTAGGATAGATGTGGTGAAGGATAGTGTAGCATCACTCGTTTGTGAGTACTCTATTACGCTGCAATTCCTTCTCACAATGCAATGCTTCGATTTAATGCTTTGATTTTATATATATGTATGCACTTGTACATGACTTTGTTTGTATGTAGGTATTGCAGGTACAAGTCTCGATTCCACCTACTTCAGCAGGACAAGGCGAGCACAAATAGCCCAATGGTTAAATGTTGAAACAGAGGTGATGATGAAGTCATCTCGTCCCATGATGTCAGACCATCTTGTTTGATTGGTATTGTACATTTTTATAGTTGTCATTATTGTGGTTTGTGGTTGTGTTATGTCGTATTTTATTAATGTGGGTATTTTATAAGTTGTGATTTATTTTACTTAAATGATGGAAATGATTGTTTATTTTAATGTTAGATTAAATTGTATTTAAAATTTTAAATGTTTTATTTATTTTTAAAAGTCATGAGTTTTATTAAATGATAATTAAAATATTAAATTGGGTATTATTATTTTAATTAATTATCTTGTTGAGGATAATTGTTAGAATAAATTATTTAAATTAATTAGATAATGTGCTTTGCAAGTAAAGTTAAAACAAAAATTAAAACAAAAAGTATTGAAAATAGAAAAATAAATAAATAAAAGAATGGAAAAAGTTGTGAGAACGAATGAGAATTGAGATCTGACTGAAAAGCCTACTTTTAAAGAATTAATTTCTTTTATTCTGGATTTTTTTTTAGAGCTTTTAAAAGAAAATGGGAATATCATTTATTTAATTGAAAATTTTGGAGAGTTCGGGGGAGACAGAGGATTATTGTGATAGAAGTTGTGCAAGTTAATTGTTCTGTACTATTGAGTCTTATGAATTTTTTGGGGAAAGGTATTTCAATCTTTTGCTATATTTAGTGGAGATTTTTAGAAAGGGATTGTCAATCT
>VDFB02000003.1:644918072-644941600 GCA_007258455.2 Sequoia sempervirens
GGATGATTTGTGCCTCCTTTGATTAGGAGTGGATTATGTGATTTGTGCTTCCTTTGGAAGGAGTGGATTATGTATTTTGTTGCCTCCAATTGTTTGGAGTGAGTTTCATTATATGTTGCCTCCTAGAGTTGGAGTGATTGTTTATCTAGTTTGTATGCACTTTGGCACCCTTGGTGATTGGTTTTGTTTGGTGTGTTGTTGATAGGAGAGTGGATCTATGTGGGGGTCCGACACACAGAGGGGTGCTTGGGTAACTCACTTAGGGTTTAATTAAGTGATAACTTAAAAATAATGAATGAAAAACTTTCAGACTAATTAAGATAATGAATGACTCTCTCATGACTCATACGCCTATTAAGGCTTGAAATGAGACAAGAAGCATAGTTTGTATGGGGGTTCGACGGCTGGTAGAGGCAAGCCAGGGTAACTCGGAATGGGGGTACAGTAGCCTAGGAAGGTTGATCCAGGGTAACTCATAGAAAATGATGTGTGACACTCTCTCTATGACAACCAGAAGTCAGTTTATTATACTGCATAGATGATCATTGTTCTATGGAAGAATTGTAACCATTGTGTTAAGTGTTATTGTGTTTGTATTTGATTTAGTTCTATTATGTATTAGCTTGTGTCTAGAGGTAGATGGTCTTGTATAGGAATTATTGTACTATCTCCTAGCATGGGGGGTGAGCCTTCGGGTATCACTTGGTTGGGTGGAATGTGCACCTTACTCTGTTGGGGTTTCTTCTTGTTCGTGTGGATGAGATTTCCAGTTGGAGAGCTCATGGGTTCCAATTTCATTTCATGCTTTATTCATTTTAGTTGATCTTGTAATTTATTATCCCTCATTATTATCGAGGTGGAAGATTTATTATGTAACCATGCTTATTGGATTTACCTCATTTGGGGAATGAGAGTTGTAATCTTATTGTTAAATGATTATTATTTGAAATCATGTGGTATATCTTATTCTTTGATGTAATTTATCATGTATGGAATGTATGTGTTCTTAATTCGTTAAGTAATTAAATACTATGGTTTCAATTCATGTTTCTTGTTTGGATTTTAAAGCAATCTCAGTCTCGTAACCTTAGAGGTTGTTGCAATGGGTAGTGAAATTGCATGTTATTTGTACTTTAAAAAAAAAAAAATAGTATGTTTGAGTAGTTAATTGCAACTTCCTCTAGGGTTGTGTGGCGGGGCATTACAAAATTCAACATATTTGAATTTGAAGCTAAATTAGCTACCGTAGGGAACAATACACCCTAGACTAGATCTACCTTTTTCAAGGATTAAAAGTGTTGGGGGTAAAATATTAAATGCATAGTTTGATTTCCCATATTTGATTTTCCAATAATATTTATAAAAATGGGAAATTAATGCCTAATAGGTCCAAGCACATAGGGGGGAGTTAAACCTAGTGTAAAATTATCAAGGGTGATAATTTTTTATTCTACAGTGAGTCTAAATTTGTCCTTATTTGGGTAGCACATAAGAAGTAATCTTGATTCCCAACTCCTGACTGCCCAAACATTGCGCTAAGTTACTTATCAAAGTTTAATTTTTAGGCATACCTATCATTGAACACTCATTCCTTAATATCTTTAATCCTTAAACTTTGAAACTCTAAAACTCTCACCATCAATAAAAATAATTGATTATACAAAATATATTTGATTACTTTCCTTTACCCCTCACTCATTTCACAAGTAAAAATGACCAAGGAAAAGAGAAAAAAATTCAAGTTTAATTTATCAAAATTCTAAACATTACCTTCTCAACATGATTTACGTCTAAACCCTAAATCCTTGATTCTTTAGCTATCTTTTGTAGACATATTTTTTTCCATACCTTTACCCAAGTACCTATTACATGGTATGAGCAATACATAAACTCAAATATTTCCTTCTATATGTCTTATTAAATTTAGACATGTGGGATTATCCCTAATCTTGTACCATGTATGTTGTTGGCAAGAAGGATGGGGAAGTACAATCTGGATATCTATACCCCAATACTTCTTATGTAGTTCAAATTTATACCCTAGAGGATACAATAAGAGAAATACGACTTCATAGTAGGATTCTAGAAGGAACAAAAAATACATATCATATCAACAATAGAGGAAGCCATCATACATTCATTGCACACATATATAGTCCTTATAACTCCTTTATACTATATCATAATCTCATACATGAGCTGGTCTTAGTATCTCTTTCATAATATATCTCTCTTTATGCATATTATATATCTATCTCTTTTGCATATGATTTACATTACATATATAGATTCATTCCCTTGAAGGGACATTACTCCTAATTACAACTAATGCATTTTATAGCCTCTGTGAACCTTTTGTAGCAACCTATGGTAGGTTATAACCCTATCCTTGACCTGCTAAAATATGTATCCTAAAAATGTGATCCATGACACTTTACATTGCATTACCATATTAATATTGTGAGTTTGGACATGTCCTTTTTTATGCCCTTATGGGATGAATTTTCATCTCCTCCAACCCTAAAATCTTGAAAACATCAAGCACCAACTTCATGAGCAAGGAAAGTGCTACATGTAGAAGTATAATAATGATACATAACTAAAGAATATACTAGAATTTTTTAAGTGTGGAGATCTTCTATTCAAAATTCCTATGGATTATCCTCTTGTCAAATTTTAAAATTTCCTTTCTTGTCATACATTTCATCCATAATCTATACTTAATTTTCCATTTTCCAAAGTATTGAATATTTTAATTACTAGAATATTTCCCTCTTGAGCCCCAAATCCCTAGTAGTTTACACCAAGTTACGTTTTGGAGTTGAATATTTGGCCTTACCCCTATCCTAGTAATTTTTACTTGACATCCCCAATCCTTGAACTCTAGCAGTATCTTTTATGCATCCTTTTACAACCAAAGATGTAGAGGTACCCTTTCCCATCTAATTTAAGCATGGTGTATTCCATGAACTTGATCCCCAACTCCACAACATTAGTATGAGGTAAGCATGACCCCCAATCCTTGAAACTCTAACAAATCTTAATTTTTTTATTTACTTTTTCCAACTTCCCTACATGTCCCAAAGTACCATTAATGACCTAATAACACCTATGAATTATCCATTTATATTTTCCATCCTAAAAATAATTTTTCATCAAAATGTTGTGGATTCACATGTAGTAGTCAAAAAGGAAAATGGATCATATTCTCATTAATATGCTAGTTGAAAATATAAATCCCAATGGTCTCAAAATTATCTATTACAAAAAATTTCATGGGATTTTCCTAGAAAATAACATCATAGGTTGGCAATTTTTTGGTGATTGATCATGTGACATGTGTCACCCATCATGAGGAACTATTTCTATAATTTTTCATATCAATAGATGGATCTCTCATTTGTAAAATATTGGAAAGCAAGAGAAAACATCTATATTATATATCACATCTATTTGTAGGAATACTAGTGTTTCAATTTTTCTTTTCTATTCTACTATGATACTTATTTTTGGTTAATTTTTATGAATTTGGATCTTATTATATTCTTGTCTCATTTTTGTATTTCTTGTTCTTAAAGAGAAGTACACCTTCAAGGTTGGTGATTTTTTTTCTTATATATTTACTATAGTATTTTTTGTTCTATTCAATACACTTCTATGAAAGATGATAAATATTTTCAAAAATAAAGTAGGTTTTATAGTATTGGAAAGTGGTTATTAAGTAGAATTTCATAGTAAAGTTACATTTACATGTTCAAGTAATTATAAGTCAATAATAATTGTAAGGGAGTAGTGCATAATTTTGACCACCAAATATTTTTTTGTCAATATAGAGTTATGGTAAAGATTGGTAACTCTATATTTTCTCAAATAGGTATTGGTCAATTAGAATAAATATTATTAGATGTGCATTTTATGTTTTCCTTTTGTTCAATGTTCATCATTGAGTATTAAGGGTACAAGGGGTGTATATGAATGTGTGGTATTTCAAAAATCATTGCCTTCTATGAAAGAGTATTCTATCTTATTTAATCTATAATAAACCTTTTATATTTTATATTAGAATCTAATGTACATTATAGGGCTACCCCTAGGTCCTACAATGACTAAAGTGTAGAAGAGAACAAATTATTCTCTCATACATTTCCCCAATCTCTTAGTAATTTTGATCATAGGAATTCACAAATCTTTAGGGATTGTTGAAAGTAGGTTGGAGAAACATTAGATTGGTGAATCTACTAGGTTTTTTTCTTACTTCCTGTTATGCCTTGCATAACCACCCCATTTTGATTTGGAACAAAATGGGTTCCCCTTCTCTTTTGGTTTCTTTGCCTCTATTATTTTCTTTTCTTTTGGGAGTTCTTCTATTTCTCTGTGTTTTATCTTTTGTTCTGTCTGATTTAAGTTTGGTTCTGCCTCAGTTGGAATTCGGGTTTTCTCCTGAGTTCGGGATTTTCCACCCCATCCGGATTTTCCAAGATCTCGCTTGAACTCTGACTAAGCGTTGTTGTTTGGGGATTTTTGGTCCTCGCGAAATTCCATGTGGACCAAATTTTCCTGATTTTTCTCTCTTCATGGAAATCTGTCCCACGCGGATTTCCCCAGAATCTGATGGAATGTGAAGAAGTGTGGAGAAGTAGGACTGGTTAGTAAATGATGATGCATTTTATGATTCATTTATGCTATTTTGAAGATCTCACATGTTGTTCCTTGATTGATAATGATCAGATTAAGTTTCTAATGGGTGTTTTCATGCTTATTTTGTTGGAATCTGCCTGGCTCAGAATTCTCCAAAATTCCTCCTTGGCTTGGGTTCCGCGGGTTGGCCTAAAACCCGAACTATTTGTATGATCATTTTGTTCGAAGACTTAACGGTACCCTACTGACATATGATTCATTTTAATGATGATTTTGATTAATTAACTTCTATTTGCGTGATCTTTACTGTGGTTTTCTTTGTTCAATGCAGGATTAAATCACATATAGGATGATATTTGTCAAGGGAGCTCAGTTGGGGTGCATTCTTCAATCTAGTTGGTCATGAAAAATCAGCTAAGGCAAAGGTCGACAAGACTTTCCTAACCTCTCACTGACCGGTGGCTTGGCTCTGTCTGCTAAGGATCCAAAGGGGGTGTTAGAACTGCACAATTTTGATGATATTAAATATTGTCCATACTCATAAAGTTTCCAGAAAAGTCCCACCATGAGCATATTTTCCCCATATCTGGCCCTGTTGCACTATAGATTCCATCAAGTCCAGATACTCCACATTACTGGTCATATCACCAAGAGATCATTAAGGTCTCCCTAAATTATAATGTAGTTTGCTAAGTATGTGTCTCTATTCCCTATCGACAAGACCTCAGGGATGTCATCATGACTGGAGTTCACATGTAGTTGCCTATCGGTAACACATCATTCAGAGTCCCGGTGACTAGGAGCTTCCCATCGTCATAGAATTTTCTTTCAGGGAAAGGTCTCGGTGAGATCTTCATGACTCATTGACAAGTGGTAGAAGGATCCATACATCGGCAGGAGGTTTTCTCTTTGCCAAGAATTCTTGCTGAAGGCTTCATGTCTCATCGACCACCAAGAAAGATATGCCTTTTGGTGAGAGGCCTTTGTGGTAGGGAGATGTCTCAGCAAAGTCTTTGGGTCTCACCGACAAAGCACAAGAGGAGGTCTATCGTGGTGAGGTCTGGCAGGCTTACCGACCCATAAAGTCTCACTGACATATTGCTTCATCAGTGAGAGAATGAGATTGTCATTGTGGCCAAAAGTGAGCAGGTGGAGATTTTTTGGCAAAGGCATAGGGTATCTACATGAAGTCTCCTTGACAAGAGGATGTTACGCCAACACATGTGAAAAAAACTATTTCATTTCGGCGTGACTAACAGAGAGGTCTCCTTGAAATGGAACCTTCAACAAAAGGTTATGCCTTCAGCATAAAGTCTGGCCAATGTTCTAGGGTCTTGGCAACACAGAGAGGGTATCACCATAGGTCGACTCAAAAGAAGGAGGCCCCAAACTAAATCAAATTTTCGGCCAAGGATCATACCTTCGCCAAAAGGTCTTGGCGAAGGGAGAAGGTCATGCCGAAACAAAAAGAGAAGTTGGTGCAAGAAGGTCAACAAAAGGAATTTGGAGAGACTCCAAAAAAATGAGGGGGCTTCGCTATGAGGTCTCAGCAACCAAGTGATGTCTTCCTAAAATGGTAGGAGATCACCAAAAGATAACGCTCTCGATGAGAAGTCTCGCCGACATGAGAGGGTCACACTGAAATACAGGGAAATCAGGGAGACTCTAGAAGCATAAAGGGGTTCGATGAAAGGTCTCCCTAAGATTGAAAGGTCTTGCCGATATAGGATGAGATCAATGAAGATCCTGAGGTCGGCATGACATCTTGTTGACCTGATAGGGTCTTCCCGATACAAAGTGGACTTAGCAAGAAGGAAAGATGTGCGCTAAGAGGTCTGGGCAACCACGCCGGAGTCTTGCCGGAAGGGAAAAGGAGCTCAAGCCCAGAGAAGAAGAAAGAGCTCAGGGGAGGAAAAAGAAGACTTCCCCATGAGGTTACAACGACAATCGATAGTCTCCCTGACATGAAAAGGTGATCACTAAAGAATCCTGAGGTTCGCTATGATGTCCCACTAACTAGCGACTATCTTACTGATTGCTTTGGTGGGCTCGATATGACTTTTGTAGCTCATTGAAACATCTTTCCGACTATCTAATGTCATGACAATGGTTGATAAAAGTGATAATCACATCGGGGAGACACGATGAGTGTCTCACTGATGTGCGATACTGTTCAGACCACTTTTGACTGCCTGATGAAGCTCGTGTGGCATATGCCCAACCAATTAGAGGAATCCAAAGGAGTGATTCATTGGTCCCTTTGATCAATTGACTGTTCTTGGGAAAGAAGGCCAATAGAATGCAAACTAGATGGACTCTTTTTGAGAACAGATTGCAATGGATCGACTCGGGCGAAATGCAAAGATCTACAGGGAGGCCCGATGGTGCTTCCAGAAGTGGTCAATGGATATAAAGGT
This sequence comes from Sequoia sempervirens, assembly GCA_007258455.2. Lineage (NCBI taxonomy): Eukaryota > Viridiplantae > Streptophyta > Pinopsida > Cupressales > Cupressaceae > Sequoia > Sequoia sempervirens. Next base: position 644,925,128 of record VDFB02000003.1, read on the forward strand.
TTGGAACATGAAGAAAGGAAGCTAAAGGGAAGGAAGGATCTGTGACTCACAGGGATAGCTGTAGTGACTACTGGAAAGAAGGTGGATTAGTATTAATGATGATATTCTGAGCATTCAAGGTGGACTGCAAGAGAGTTCAAAGATGGACACAAAGACAAAAGAGTTAATGCTGCAATAGAAAAAGATCTACAGATCTTTCCCAGAAATCTTTCATTAGCATGGACAACGAGGATTCACATTAAATGCACAATCAAATTTCTTCAAAAGATCTGAGAGTCGACTCTCCTGTAGTCTGTAGATATTTTGTAAACCCTAATACAAGGGGACAACACATTCTTTTGGGGACATTCTGTATATAAGGCGTTCTTGCCTCTTTGTAAAAGTTAGAACTTCTAGGTTAGAAACAAAAAGTAGAAGTAGGAGTAGAATTGGTAGCTAGGAGTTAGATTCAGTAGAAGACTAATATATCTTTCAGTTTTCTTAGTGTAAATGGAAACAATTTGGAGCCACAGATTTTCTGTAAACTGGTGATTGTGCCAACTTTTTAATTGTTGTTTATCTGTTTTATGAACAGTAGAAGCAACGATATCTTAATCTACTTCATGTTGTGTTCTAGAATGGTGTTTGTCTTAAGTTAATCATTTGATTTGTGAAGCTTTTGAGGGAGGAGGTTTGATTTTATGTTTTGTTTGAATGGTAATTTGCAATCTACTGTTGAAATCAGCAATGTGAATGAATGAAACTGTGTGTTAGTCACAAGTTGACTTTGTTCTACAGTTTTAGTTAGGAATTCCTTAGAAGGTGTCAGGTCTAGTTAATTTGGATGAATTATCATTCTTTTCTGTTCCAAAGCCCTGATCCATCTTTTTCTATTTCTTTAAAAACCCTGGTTAGAGTAGCTTTGAATTTATGTTTAACCACAAACAATCCAAAATCTCAACACCAACAGGCCCCTTGAATATTATTGTTACATTGACCACTGAGGGACATCAACACAATTGAGAACCAACTATAAAGACCTTGGGAGCTAAGATATCCATGTGATCATCTTTCTCTTTTAGGAGAAACAGAGTAGCAATATTCTGTTTGCATGTTGATTGTGCCAAAAGGACCATCAACACTTCCTTTTGTTAGTATTCAAGTATTTGAAAATAAAAAACCCTAGTATTTTAAAGAATAATATTGTTTATGTGTATAAGTGTCAAGAGATTTTGCTTGAATAATAATTCTATGAGTGTATGAAGACTTTTCTAGATATTTGAACTAAAAATATTATTTCAGATTTGAAGGGTAATTTATTGTTCAATAATTAATCCTCTTTGAGAGGTGGTGATTATACTATCCAATGGTTGAATTTTTTTTATTATTGTATAATATTTTGTAATGCCTGTCATGCAAACCCCAGAGAACAAACATTGCAAACAATTTTTTTTTAAATAACATAAAGTAAACATGCAACTAAACATTAAAAACATTTACATTGCACATTAACATCTTAAAATTACATTCTCTGGGGCACGTGAGGTCACATCGCAACACAACTAATAACAAAAGTAAAAGATAATATTTAAACAACTTATCCTGTAACATTACAAAACCATTAATAAAAGTACATCCATGAACCAAGAGTGAGATTATCAATACATCACATATTACAATCATAAAGAATCTCTTACAATAATGTTACAAAGGATCCTACATATTACATCATCATTTAAACATTAAATTACAAGTTCTCAATAATGAGTTACAATAAATTTCCCAAACATGTGGGATAATACAAAGTACAATAATATTAGAATTAAAAAGTGAAGCACTAGAATCAAACTCCAACTGAAGGTATGCGACGAAGATAGAATGCTGATGGGGAACCCAATGGGTGAGGAGTATGTTCCAGCCAACCATGTGAGTTATAAATAACTCACCCCACGTGCTCAGAGATGACAAGGAAGAGATCACGACCATGAATGCCAAAATGAATCCAATAGAACAATATAGTACAAAACTCAAGTACAACATCAAGGATTACAATGACATAACCAAAAACATTCACAAGTCAACATAATAATTTAAAGTCATAGATCTAATCACATCAAAACAATGCAATAACCATTAACCAAGTAATGAAAGAACATTCATAAAACATTTACAAATGAAACTGAAACAATGAACATAATACAATTCTAGAATAACTGATACAACATTCAAAATAAAAATTCTAGAAGCAATAAGGAAACAAGACAAATGGGTTCTAGTGGAGAGTGTCATCACATAGCTCTCATGGGTTATCCTAGCCCTTCCTCCAAACTAAGGCACCAACCCCCATCTATGGATATCCTGGCCCTTCCTCCTACTTGAGGCGCCGACACCATAGGGTAGCTCATGTGGAGCTGATAACCTCTCATGGGGACGAGGTTACAACTTTTCCAACCATGGCCTTCTCAGTCTATCAATAGTCTATGATAGCTCTAATGCATAGACGAGGTATCCAATATTTGTCCTACGCTATTAAAATTTCTGATGGAGCTTCGCTTGATTCCGACAGCCTCTTCGAACAACTTTTGTTCCTTCTTCAAAATATCCTCTCTAGAATACTGTGCTCAAATTCAAATCTAATATTCTACTTAGAAAATCCTTCCCAGAAACATGAAACAATATAATGACAAATCCCCTTTCTAGAAAACTTCAGAAGATCTAAACATTCAAAGTCATTATTTTTATTTTTATTCCCTTTCAACTTCTATCTGAATCTTCCTTCCCATGAAAACTCACAATTATGCAATTAAATAAAAGATACCTATTTCCTTTTCGAAAACTCTAAAAAATCCAATATAAAAGAAACTATCTACTTTAATTCCAGTTTTTTCAGCCAACACTTAATTCTCATTTGTCCTTTTATCTTTTCTATTCTTTTATTTATTTATGTTTCCTTTTATCAATACTTTTTGTTTTAAATTTCCTTTTGCAAGCTTTACTTTCTATGCACATAATTTAATTTATTTATTTTATAATTATCTTCAACAAGGTAATTTAATTAAATTAACAAAAAACAATTTAATATTTAATTAACATTTAACTAAAACAAATGACTTTTAAAATATAACTTTTAAATATTTTGATACAAATTAATTCCCACACAAATATAAACATTTATTGCCACCATTTAATTAAATAAATCACAATGTGTAAAATGCCAACGTACAATACAAACGAACAAGACACTACACAAACCACAGTAACAAATTACTGAAATGACAACACAACGACACACAATACCATTCAATTGGGACAGTTTGACAACATGGGATGGGGTGACTTCCTTGTCATCTCTGTTTCAACATTACGCTATTGGGTTATTGGTGCTTGCCCTGTCCTATCGAAGTAGGTGGAACCGAGACTTTGTACCTGCAATCCCTGCATCCAACAAGGTTGTATACATGTACATATAGATATAAAATCAAATCATTACATTGTGAGAAGGAATTGTAGCGTAGCAGGACACTCACGAATGAGTGATGCTAATCTATCCTTTCATCACATCTATTCTAAAAAGTATAATATAAATGATGAAATAGCATTTCTAAACTAACAGATCATATCATAACATAATTTACTAAATCACTGCATCATAATATATTTCTGAAATCAACTAACATCACCAAACCACAATATCATAAGAAATATCCATGTCCTCAAATGTATAAGCATAATCACCAAATAGTCTACTAACCAAACCACCAAACCAAAAAATAATAGTACCATCACAATATCAGAGTATCCAATCAAAGAATAGAAAATAATGAGTCCAACTAGCAAACAGGAGGGTTATTACATCCTCCCCCCCATGAATCCAACTTACTCCTGGAAGCTAGTAAAAAAGGGTAGGATTCTCTGTTATGGGAGGCATCCTCCCATGTCACTGAAGTCTCATCATTGGGATCCCACTAGACCTGCACTTGCTCAATATCCCTGCCTCTGAGAATGAGTCTCCTATGCTGCACCACAGCCATGGGCTCTAGAGCTAGCTACCCATCCTTAACCTGTAGAGCATTCCAATCAAGAATGTGAGTAACATCAGGAAAATATGGTCTAAGAACTGATACATGAAAAACATCGTGAATCCGTGATAGACTGGGTGGCAAGGATAGGAAATAAGCATTAGGACCAATACACTCTAACACCTCAAACGGACCCACAAAATGGGGTGCAAGCTTAGAACCCTTTCCATAATGAATAGGGCTCTTCCAAGGATGAACTCAAAGAAAAAATCAATCACCAACTGCAAACTGTTGATCAACTTTGTGTGCATCAGCAAACTTCTTCTGCTTATCTTGAGCCGCTACTAGATGCTCTCAGATGCGAGTTACCTGCTGCTCCATATCCTGAAGAATTTTGGGTCCAAGAAGAGCCCTGTCCTCCAATCGATCCCAGCTCAAAGGGGTATGACATGGACAACCATATAAAGCTTGAAATGGAGCCATGCCAATCGAACTATGATAACCATTGTTATAGGAAAACTTGACCAAATGCAGATAATCTTCCCATCGAGATTGTTGGTCCATAACATACATGCGAAGCATATCCTCAAGCACCTGATTAACTCTCTCAGTCTGACCATCTGTCTGAGGATGGTAGGCATAACTAAAATTCAACTTAGTCCCTAAGGACCACTGCAAGGATTTCCATAATGCAGATGTGAATACCGGATCTTTGTCAGAAATAATCCTTCGTGGTATCCCATGTAATCAAAAAATATCTTTCATGAACACCCTAGCCACCAAAGAAGCAGTATAAGAAGATCAAATGGGAGAGAAATGGGCTACCTTGGTCAACCTATCAATAGTGACCATGATAGCGTCATGCCACCTGGAAGACATAGGAAACCCGACAATAAAATCCATAGATATAATGTCCCACTTCCACTCCGGAACAAGATGAGGCTACAACAAACCTGCCAGATGATGGTGCTCAACCTTAACTCTTTGACATTCTAGACACCTAGCCAAAAAATTAGTGATGTCACGCTTCAATCCTGCCCAAAAATATAATGAGCAAAGATCAGCGTACATCTTCTTAACTCCACGATGTGCCGAATAAGGAGCCCTATGAGCTTCCATCAATATTAGGGTGCAAAGAACCTCTAAATGAGGTACATACATTTGGCCTACATAACAAAAAACACCATTTGATTCCAAAGAGTATCCAACAAATTTTCCTTCCAACCCTTTGCCTGACACAATCTCTGATTTCACCACTTGATACCAATCATCTGAAGAAAGAGCTGCGAGGATCTGACTCTTCAAATCAACCTCAAGAGCCATAACAGAAATCTCATGCTTGCGTCTACTCAACGCATTTGCCACCACATTCTCTTTACCCTGAATATACTTCACTTCAAAATCATATTCGCACAAGAATTCCATCCACCTTCTTTGTCTTGCATTCAAGTTTGGTTGCATGAATATGTATTGCAGACTACGATGATCTGTATGCAACTTGAACTGATGCCCAAGGAGAAAGTGTCACCACCTTACCAAGGCATGCACAACTGTGACTAACTCCAAATCATGTGTGGGGTAATTAAGTTCATGATCCTTAAGCTTTCGTGATTCATAAGCAATCACTCACCCTTCTTGCATCAACACAGCCCCCAAGCCTTCCAAAGAAGCATTCGTACAAATAACAAAGTCACTTGTTGGATCCGGTACTACTAAGATTGGAGCACTAGTCAACTTCTCCTTTAGAGTTTGGAAAGCTAACTGACATTGATCTGGCCATAGAAATTTCTTTCCCTTCCTCTTTAAAGAGGTGATAGGATGTGTCATCCTAGAAAAGCCTTGGAAAAATCGCTGATAATATCCTGCAAGTCCCATGAAGCTTCGAATTTCTGAGACATTTGTGGGTGCGGGCCAATCCACAATGGCCTGAATCTTTGCAAGATCAACTGAAATTCCTTCACCTAAAATCACATGCCCCAAATACTAAACTTCAGTCTTATAAAAGTCACACTTTTCCAAGTTGGAAAACAATTGATTGTCCCTTAAGCACTGTAACACCTGCTTTAGATGTTCCCCATGTTCCTCCATAGACCTAGAATAAATCAGAATGTCATCGAGAAACACAAGGATGAATCTATCCAAGTATGTTCAGAACACTCCATTCATTAAGCTCATAAATATTGAAGGTGCATTCGTCAACCCGAATGACATCACAGTGAACTCATAATGTCTGTATCAAGTACAAAATGTTGTTTTGTGAATATCTGAATCCGCAATCCTCAACTGATGATATCTTGATTTGAGATCAGTCTTAGAGAACACCTTCGCCCCTTTTATCTGATCGAAGAGATTGTCAATTCTAGGTAAAAGATATCAGTTCTTCACTGTTACTTTGTTCAACTGCCTATAGTCAATACATAAGCAAAGAGAACCATCTTTCTTCTTTACAAAAATAATAGGTGCTCCCCAAGGGGAAACACTTGGGTGGATAAATCCCTTAGCCAACAACTCTTCCAGATGCAGATGGAGTTCCTAAAGTTCCTACATTGTCATTTGATACAGAGCTCGAGATATTGGCTCAACTCAAGGTACCAGATCAATCCTGAAGTCTATATCTCACTTTGGTGACATACTAGGTATCTCTTCTAGGAACACATCAAAAAAATCCTTAAGGAGAGGGTAATCATCTAATGACACCCCTTGACTTTCCTCTGATTCCAAGTCACTCATAGATACTGCAAAGAGCTGACAACCCTGTCAGAAGTATCTTTTGAGTTGCATGGCAGAGATCATTCGCAAAGAAATGGGTCTTTGAACACCCATGATCTCCAGCTCCTTACCAGAGTCATCAATGCACCACATCGCTTTACGGCGATAGTCAATCATAGCACAGTGTGCACTCAACCAATCCATGCCCAAGACATCATATGAGACGAGTGGTAGGATTCTGAGGTCTACTTTAGTTGACAAAGCCCCTATACACAAACTACAATCCTGTACAAGCTTCTCTACAACGAGTTTTGACCCTAAGGCCAATTCAACTTGCCATTTTATGCCTTGACTAGTTGCCACCAGTCCACATTGCTCAACCACTAAAGGAGATATAAAAGAATCAGATGCACTAGAATCAAAGAGTATAAAAATGCTAGAATTATGCAACACACTTGAAGTCTCAATGACGGTGCTCTGGTGGTCTTCCTATTGATTATCCATTGTAGCAAACACACGATGAGATCTCCCTACATCACCTACTGTCGACTATGATCCAGCTGGCCTCTAATTAAATCCTCTGGTGGGTATCTGAGGACACAATCTAGCAATATGCCCTTGCTGTCCACAAGAGTAGCATCCAGTACCTCTGTCAAATCCCCTGCCCCTTGATAGAGCATTTGACTGCTAAAAACTTCCTCGACTTGACACTGATTGAAAAATAGGTGTAGGCTGTACAAAACGTTCCTGATGAACTCAGTTCCTATTTTGATCCCTATGAAACTAAGAATTGCCACCCTACTGAGATTGAAAGTTCTTCTATCTCGATTGCTACTACTGAGGCTACTGCTGCTAATCCCCTTTTGAGGGTGGGTACCTATTCTTGGAAGATCTTGTACCCTATGACTATCCTCCATGAGTGCTAAAACCAAGTGTAGGTGCACTACCAATCTATACTCCAATGTGACCACCCAAGGGAATGGCCAAATTTTCCTCCACCAAGCGAGCCTTCTCAACTGGAATTTCCATTGTCTTTGGCTCAAAGACTTGCATGCCACCACTGATGCGGGAATTTAGGCCCCAAAAAAAATGCTACCCTAACATGCCTTCATCCTGGCTGATCCCTGCATACTACTTCAACTCATAGAAGCACCACTCATACTGTTCCACTGACATAGACAACTGCTTGACGTCATGAAACTCGTTAGCCCTGTGTTGCCTCCAATGGTCTGAGAGGAAATGAGCCCTGAACCTATCCAGGAATAATTCCCAAGTGACCATACTAATATCAAGGTGTAATTTCTTTTCTTCAAGATGCCACCAAGTAGATGCGAAGCGTTGTAGATGCATAACCGTGCACCGAGCCTTGGTATTGCTACCATAAGGGTGCATGGCGAAGCAATGATCTAAGTCAATTAGCCATGTTTAAGCTTCTAGTACTCCTCCTGAACCATCAAATCCCTCATATGGCCTGCCATGATTGCATCCTGATTAGAAGTCATCTCTCTCTGCCTTAGTGACCTTTCTCTTTCTCTATCAATCCATGGCTCCTCCTCTAGCCTAGGTCCCAAATGATCCAGAATCTCTCCAAGGATGTGTTGTAACTAATCGTTTAATCCAAGTTGCCTTGGGTTCTGACCACTTGGCAGATTACTCTGAAGACTCTGTTGTTCCTCATGCTCAGAACCATGGGAACTAGGAATTGAGGGACTACACTGGTTTGCTTGACGACCAAAACCATGGCCTCTTGCTTGGCCACGTCCTCTACCTCGAGGCATATTTCTACGCAACAAGATAAAGGTACAAGTGAGCTCAAGAGTCAAACACAAGGTTGCCTAATGGACTTAACTACCCAGAGACCCTAGCATTTGCAAACCTTGGCTCTGATACCAAGTTGTAATGCCCATCGTGCAAACCCCTAAAAAAAAACATTGCAAACAATTTTTTTTTAAATAACATAAAGTAAACATGCAACTAAACATTAAAAACATTTACATTGCACATTAACATCTTAACGTTACATTCTCTGGGGCATGCGAGGTCACATCGCAACACAACTAATAAAAAAATTAAAAGATAATATTTAAACAACTTATCCAATAACATTACAAAACCATTAATAAAAGTACAACCATGAACCAAGAGTGAGATTATCAATACATCACATATTACAATCATAAAGAATCTCTTACAATAATGTTACAAAGGATCCTACATATTACATCATCATTTAAACATTAGATTACAAGTTCTCAATAATGAGTTACAATAAATTTCCCAAACATGTGGGATAATACAAAGTACAATAATATTAGAATTAAAAAGTGAACCACTGGAATCAAACTCCAACTGAAGGTATGTGACGAAGATAGAATGTTGATGGGGAACCCAACAAGTGCGGATCACGTTCCAGCCAACCATGTAAGTTATAAATAACTCACCTCCCATGCTCAACGATGACAAGGAAGATATCATGACCATGAATGTCAAAATGACTCCAACAAAACAATATAGTACAAAACTCAAGTACAACATCAAGGATTACAATGACATAACCAACAACATTCACGAGTCAACATAATAATTTAAAGTCATATATCTCATCACATCAAAACAAGGAAATAACCATTAACCAAGTAACGAAAGAACATTCATAAAACATTTACAAATGAAATTGAAACAATGAACATAATACAATTCTAGAATAACTGATACAACATTCAAAATAAAAATTCCAAAAGCAATAAGGAAACAAGACAAATGTGTTTCTAGTGGAGAGTGTCATCGCATAGCTCTCATGGGATATCCTGGCCCTTCCTCCAAACTAAGGCGCCATCCCCCATCTTTGGATATCTTGGCCCTTCCTCCTACTTGAGGCACCGACACCATAGGGTAGCTCATGTGGAGCCGATAACCTCTCATCGAGACGAGGTTATGAATTTTCTAACCATGACTTTCTTAGTCCATCAATAGTCTATGATAGCCCTAATGCATAGATGAGGTATCCAATATTTATTATCTTGTGTGTTTTACTACCCATCCCCCTAAATTCTATTTTTAGGTTATCACTTGTTATACTACTCTTACATGGGTTATCCTGAGCTCTTCCTCCTTTCGAGGCGCCGGCCCCCACGAAGAGCCACTCTCCCTAAGACCCCTAAAATAACCAAAAAAAGGCAAGGGTTGTGCCACGACGAATAAAGCTTAAAACTAAAAACAAGGACATGCGATGCATTATCCATCTCACGATAACTCATAACCAAAATCTCAACAATCTCATACAACCCTTCCAAAATATAAATATATTATTTTCTTTCAAACTCAAGAGTACATAAAATGTGGATGAATATTCAACAAAACACACGCCTCTGGAATACTAAGGACCACTACCATCAAAATAGGGTTTGTAAGGCAACAGGGTTCCCACATCGACAACACTAAACAATCACCATAAAGGAAAAGAAAACTCCAATTAATTTTACAAGATTGAACCATTAAATTCCATTCATTCCCAATTAATTGATTAAATTAATTTCCCAAAATGTTGATCATTACAAAGAACTAAGATTTTGATTTTCAAATATAAGAAATATAACCGTCTCTATATGTGTATATATACATGTACAACAAAGGGTAAGGCTAATTTTCTGCATAAATTATTTACTCATCAGAATAAATGATAAACTAATTCCCTATATATATAAACATTAATTGAGATATCAAACAAAATACACCATTTATTTATTAATTGAAATAATAAATAAAATGCACCACACATACATATATATATAAACAAAACTCACATTTAAACACAGGCCGTTGGCCTTACATACTGCATGCAACAGTCTGTGAGACTGCTATGGCAGTACTGCCGTGGTAGTGGGGTTATGGGGAGGGGGGTACGGCGATGGCTGTCCTTCCCCGGATTCCAAACAAAATTTTTTAGATATTTTTTTTATAAAAACTTGTCATTACAAAATAAATACACGACTGGGTTCGATTCGACCCAAAATTTAAAACGAAAATCACAGTTTTAATCAGACCTACTCAAAAGAGAAACTGGTTGAATGTATATATATAAATATATAATTTCAAACACATTTAATTTCAAATGGGAAAACAATTTCCTTTTCATATCAACCATAGATAAATTGGACATTCTAGAAGATATAAATTTTTCTTTTCCTTTGTTTTGACAAATTGGAAACAAACAATCAACTTCCAAAAAAACTAGTTTAATCTCATCCATTTATTATTTTTCTTTTCAATACTCATAAATCTCAAAAAAATTCTTTTCTCATAGAAATCATATTTAACTATTTTTATTTTTCTTTGAAACAAAAAATTTAAGGACAAGAAATTGGAACCTGGCATCCTACGCTGTTGAAATTTTTGATGGAGCTTCGCTTGATTTCGACAGCCTCTTCGAACAACTTTCGTTCCTTCTTCAGAATCTCCTCTCTAGAATATCGTGCTCAAATTCAAATCTAATATTCTACTTAGAAAATCCTTCCCAGAAACATGAAACAATAGAATGACAAATCCCCTTTCCAGAAAACTTCAGAAGATCTAAACATTCAAAGTCATTATTTTTATTTTTTTATTCTTTTTCAACTTCTGTCTGAATCTTCCTTCCCATGAAAACTCACAATTATGTAATTAAATAAAAGATACCTCTTTCCTTTTCGAAAACTCTAAAAAATCCAATATAAAAGAAACTATCTAATTTAATTCCAGTTTTTTCAACCAACACTTAATTCTCATTCGTCCTTTTATCTTTTCTATTCTTTTATTTATTTATGTTTCCTTTTATCAATACTTTTTGTTTTAAATTTCCTTTTGCAAGCTTTACTTGCTATGCACATAATTTAATTTATTTATTTTATAATTATCTTCAACAAGGTAATTTAATTAAATTAACAAAACACAATTTAATATTTAATTAACATTTAACTAAAACACATGAATTTTAAAATATAACTTTTAAATATTTTGATACAAATTAATTCCCACACAAATATAAACATTTATTGCCACCATTTAATTAAATAAATCACAATGTATAAAATGCCAACGTACAATACAAATGAACAAGACACTACACAAACCACAGTAACAAATTACTGAAATGACAACACAATGACACACAATACCATTCAATCGGACAGTTTGACAACATGGGATGGGGTGACTTCCTTGTCATCTATGTTTCAACATTACGCCGTTGGGTTATTGGTGCTTGCCCTGTCCTGTCGAAGCAGGTGGAACCGAGACTCTATACCTGCAATCCCTGCATCCAACAAGGTCGTATACATGTACATATATATATAAAATCAAATCATTACATTGTGAGAAGGAATTGCAGCGTAGTAGGACACTCACAATGAGTGATGCTACACTGTCCTTTCATCACATCTATTCTAACAAGTATAATATAAATGATGAAATAGCATTTCTAAACTAACAGATCATATCATAACATAATTTACTAAATCACTTCATCATAATATATTTCTGAAATCAACTAACATCACCAAACCACAATATCATAAGAAATATCCATGTCCTCAAATGTATAAGCATAATCACCAAATAGTCTACTAACCAAACCACCAAACCAAACAATAATAGTACCATCACAGTATCAAATTATCAAATCAAAGCATAGAAAATAATGAGTCCAACTAGCAAACAAGAGGGTTATTACATATTTGGCATATAAAAAGAACTCATATGAGGTGCAATATTTTCTAGGCATTCCTTATCCCTCATACTCTAAATTCAAAAGATGAAAGCTTATTTATGAAATCTTTGTGGATAAATTTAATTACCTTATTATGGATGGATTAATATTGAGGGATGGGTATTAAATTAATAAAGACACACTTTTATTCAAAGAATCCTAATAAATTGGATGGAGAGGGTGTTGTGTTATATAGTCCTTAAAACATATTTGGTGGAAAATTTTGGGATTTTCTAATAGGGGGAGTAGGTTTTCATTAGGAGTATATCTAAAAATGGATTTCTTATATGGCCTTCCCCTACACATTATCATGTTATTACGAAAGGTAAACAAATAAAATAGATTATATCATTAGAGAAATCCTTTCTCTACTAGATGATATAAATCAATTTAAATTGATGATATCCTAAATTAACCAAATCCCATTCCCAAAGAAGTAAAAGACCATTTTACCAAATTCAATGGAAGTATATTTAAATAAATAAATAAAAACACTAAATAAAGAATTTAGTAACTGAAGGAGATAATGAGATTATGGAAGAGCATCTCACTCTTTGTATAGACCATAAATTAAGATACAAGGGATTACTTCTATAATTTTAAAGTATTTTATATTGCTTCATGGAAAGAATTCAAGTAATATTTATAGATAAATTTAGTTGAATAATGCATGTATATTCATTGATCAATACACTCATACTTAGAAAGATGAAGATGAATTTATCCCTATTTAATATGAGGGTTTTTAAGACTGATATAATTCTAGAAAATGTAAGGTTGAATGATTCAATGTTTTTGAATTTATATTTAGGTGCATTCAATGAAGAGATGGGTTTCTCATTGAGATATGAAAATAACAAATTAATCCAAAAATTATGTTCTATAGTAAGAGATACTGAGAATAAATTGAAATTCTTGATGATGAAAGGTGTTACATCTACCAGTGTTGATAATTGTAAAATGTTTTCTATGGGTGAATAGTTTGGAATGGAAAATACAAATAATTGTTATGATAAGGAAAAGTATGATGTTATATTCAAACCACCATAGAAGTATTCAAGTCTTAAAATAATCCAAGGAAAATATGAAAAAGAATAATTCTTAACTAAAGATGAGGATTGTAATGTAAAATCAAGAGTAAGAGATAGAACATCTCAAAGTGAATTAGAAGTTAAATTTAGCTATAATATGGTTCAATTTTGGATATGTTTTGATAAGAATGAGTTTTCAAAGGAAGGGTACAAATATATGTTTATATATTTTAATCAACATTGTGCACATATTGTTGATCATGAATATCTTGTCTGAGCATTAGCTAATATTAAGATTTTTGAAGAGGAATCATCATATAATTTTGGCACAAGATTTATGACTAATCTACTTAAAATCCCTACACATCATAGACCTAAAAAATTTATATACATCTATATTTTTTTTGAGTCTTATAAGTTAAGTTTGAGAACCATCCTAAAGTATTTTAAACCTACTATACCTAATTAAATATATGAAGCGATTATGTTTCTTGAAATGCTGAGATATCAATACAAATTCCAAGTACTATGGTTATCCTAAATGAGAATAGGGAAGACATGAGATATAAAGATAAATAATTTGAAGAAGAAAATAAATATTTATGCTACAATGGAAGAAATAAAGTGGGTAATTTTTTTGTGATTATATTGCATGTTATAGAGGGTTATGAGGAAGATATTCCAAATACAAGGACTAGTGAAAAAGCTAGGATATTAAAAGATCCACCCATGGAAATTTCATAAATCAAGAGATAAATATATTTTGAAATAAATTGGAAACTCCTACTTCATATAAATAATGTGTTTATGTTAATATTTGAAAGAGAATATTTTTCTAGTAATGAACAATATTTATACTTAGACGACTCTCAAGAGTATGGATTAGGGATGCTAACTATTGATGATGTGACTAAATTGTTGAAAATTTATTCCCAAGATCTTAAATGACTATAGTGTTTTTGAGCATGTTAATTTTGAGAAGCATTTAGGTCCTTTTGTTAAAAAGGTGGAATAATTTATGAAAACTAAGGAAAAATATTGATGCAGTCGAGGATGGGGGGTTTTGTCAAACAACCCATCCAAGTAGCCATAACATAAAATTAATTCTCATAAATAAGAATCCAATGGAAAATATTTTCAAATCTTCAATTTCAACAACACATTGAGAAAATCAAATCCTCCTTGAAACCAATTTACAGGCAAGAATGCCTTCAAATTTTACAAATATGACTTACAAAACTTAGAAATCAGCTATAGACATTATTAAAATAGCAGCAACATCACCTATCCAACTTCTAAGCATGGAGAATGGGTCACCTAAATGCTCTCCTTCACACTTCTACTTGTCTTTTTCTCCTTTTTCCATCTTAGAAATTTTAAAAACCTGTCACATTCTATCTTCCCATGCTCTATAATCATGATAGATCATTTAAAATACCTTATGGGTTTAGTGCGCCTCATTCTCATCTTTTTAGATCATTTTGAAATTCTTGATTTTGATTCTGTATGAGAAAGTTATGCCATTTTTATGAAACTATTCCTCTTAGGTACGACTCTGGTAATCTCCCTCTCCTAGTCCAACCTTCAGAATTTCCTTGACTATTTTCTTGGCATGAATTTTTCTCCTTTAGGTATGTGCATTTCATTTTCATTCAAAATTGTTCTTCCCACATCACAACCCACTCTCTCAATGCCCCTGCACTCCACTTCTTCAACAAGATTCTATTTATCCTTCTAGAATGGAGTTACAATTTGTCATAAATGCCCATTCACAAGCATGGGCATGAGAATTTTCCTTTTTTGAAAAATTAACAAATCTCAAAGATATTTAAATAATTAACAAGTGAATCAATTAATCCATTGATTTTTCACATTCCAACATCAAGCCTTAGTGTGCTAGAGGAGTTGAGCATTTAAATAAATTGAGCCTCCAAGGAAAATCAAGACAAAGAAACTCAAAATTAAAATAAAATATTTTTGGGGATGCAGGATTGCTTGGTACCCCTGGATGCTCCTGCATCAAACACCCAGGGTAAGAAGAAATGTTCCATGAGTTGGATCTCATGAACATTTGAAAATCCAGTGTTTGTTCTTCATCCATCTTTCTTCTTTGTCTACCTAATTTTTCCTTTTCACTTTACATTGAACCTTTTCGTCTCTTCCTTCTTTCATCTTTCCTCTCTTTCTTCCTCTTAGGATATTCAACCCATTAAAATATGATTTCCACCAATGTGTATCTTCTGACTCTATTCCATCATCTTGAACATCTTGTACCTCAAATTGTAGCATATTATTGTTGCACCTTTCCAATTCTATTTCTTTATATCCCCTTGCTATTTCATTTGAAGAAAAACTAGTTGTAACATCATCTTTGCAAAAAATAGAAATACAATTCATTACCTCTATTTTCTTCTCTTTCTCTACTGTTGCAATATACTCTTCCATATTCTCATATTTATCAATCTCAATTGTGTCAATTACACGTAAATCAGTTTCGTCAAAATTCCACAAAATTTAGATTTTACCTCATCATGTGATGATACAATTTTTTCTCCAACCACTACTACACCATGGATAAGTAAGTTATCTCTTTTTTTTTTCTGCTCCAATGTTCTCCTTTGTCTTCCTTTCTATGTTTTGTTTAAATTTTTGCCCCAATATTTTTTGTGTTTCCATGCGCTCTAATGGACCAAGCTTTGCTACAATTTCACTTCTTTTTCCATTTTTACCTGTACGTTTTCTTTCTTCTCTATTAATGTCCCAATCTTCTCCTTTTTATTTTTTGTTGCAATATTATTCCTTTCTTCTTCTACCTTCTCCCTTGCACTCAAATAAGTCATTTTCTTCAATATATTTATGTCCTACCAAGGATCAATCAATTTCCCAACTTTATAATTACTTTCTTTCACATACCTCTTCATCTTGTCTACATAGAAATCAACATCAATATTTTCTTTGCAGAGTTCATAGGAATGAGATAATACCTTTGTTT
>VDFB02000003.1:644941700-645099127 GCA_007258455.2 Sequoia sempervirens
ATTGCTTTGTTAGTCAAGGCCGAACTCAAGAAACTCTTAGACGTTGGTTTTATCAGATCTATCAACTATGCAGATTAGATTTCTAATCTTGTACTAGTCACTAAACCATCTGGGGGCATCCACATCTACACTGATTTTAGAGATATCAACAAAGCTTGTCCTAAGGATTACTTCCATTTTCCTAACATAGACATGATAGTTGACATGATAGCAGGATATGAGATGTTATCCCTTATGGATGGATTTTTAGGATATAATCAGATCAGAATTGCAACTAAAGACCAACCTAAAACAACTTTTACTTGTCCTTGGGGAACGTATTGCTAGAATGTTATGCCCTTTGGACTCAAGAATGCTGGAGCAACCTATCAACGTGCCATGACTACTATCTTTCATGATCTAGTACACACTCTTAAGGAGGATTATGTCGATGACCTTATTGTAAAATCCAAGACAAGGGTAGAACATTTACAAGTTTTAGACAAGATATTTCAGAGGCCAGAGAAGTATAAAGTAAGACTCAATCCAAAGAAATGTGTGTTTGGAGTCAAGTCAGGAAAGCTGTTAGGTTATATCATTTCTAGACGAGGCATTGAAGTGGATCCGCCTAAGATAAAAGCAATCATGGAAATTCCTCCACCCACTAATCTTAGTCAACTAAGGAAATTACAGGGAAGGTTGCAATCTATCAGAATATTTATAGTGCAGTTAGCAGATAAGACACATCCTTTTCAACATCTACTTAAGAAAGGAGTACCCTTTGCATGGACAACTAGGTGCAGAGAGGCTTTTCAACTGATTAAAGAATATTTACTCACACCACTTGTTGAAGGAAGACCATTGATTCTTTATATTACACCAACCCATTAATCACTCAAAGCATTGCTTGCACAGAATGACGATGAAGGTCATGAAAGGGTAGTCTATTATATCAGTCAGACTTTAGTAGGTTATGAGCTCAACTATAGTACCATTGAACATTCCTGGCTTGCAGTAGTATTTGCTACTCAAAAATTGAGGCACTATATGCTAAACCATCAAACAATGTTGATTGCTAAAATAGACCCTCTGAAATATCTTCTCAGCAAGGCAGCATTAACAGGGCGACTGGCTAAATTGGTTATGATACTTAGTGAGTATGATATCCAGTATGTAGAAAGAAAGGTTATTAAAGGACAAGTCATTGTTGATCAATTAGCTGACACACCCATACAGGCAGATCACCCATTAGTTGCAAAATTTCCTAACGATTTCATATTCACAATTGACACAAACATAACATGGAAACTGTACTTTGATGGCTCACATACAAATCATGGTTCAGGAGCTGGGATATTGTTTATCACACCATAGGGTGATTCCATCCCTAAGTCATTCAGGATTGCATTCCCATGCACTAACAACATGGCAGAGTATGAAGCTCTAGTGACAGGGTTATGCATGGCCATCAAGTGGAAAATTAAGAATCTACAAGTATATGGCGATTCTCAACTGGTAATCATACAAGTGAATAATGATTATGCGACTAAGGATGAAAAGCTTACTCCTTATAAACACATGGCTGATAGCTTTAAATATTATTTTGACAATGTTCGAATTTCATCAAATACCTCATGCTTTAAACAGGGCAGCAGATGCTATGGCTACAATTGCATCACTTCTCGACATTCCTAACAACGTGCCTAAGTTTGAGTTCTTGGTGGAACAGTTGTTGGTCCCAGCCTACGATATCCCAGATTCTGAAATGGTGTGTGACATTGTTGGTCCTGATTCCCCATGGTACAAAGAAATCTATGATTACCTTCATGCTGAAGTCATACCCACTGGCCTATCAAATAACCAACATAGGACATTCCTCCGCAAGTCAGCCAAATACACCATCCTCGGAGACACCTTACATAGACGCGCCTTAGATAATACCCTACTAAGATGTCTTGATTCTACTGAAGCACAAGAAACCTTGCATGGGGTGCATGAGGGTATATGTGGTTCCCATTCTAGCTGTCCTACCTTAGCCAAAAAGATTATGAAACTTAGTTATTACTAGCCTACTATGGAAAAAGACTCATATGTCTTTGTAACAAAATTCTGCTAATGCCAAGTTCATGGAGACTTGATACATGTGCTAGCATAGGAGCTCTATCCTATAATGTCACCATTTCCCTTTGCCCAATGGGGACTCGACCTCATAGGTAAGATCCACCCCACCTCATCTAATGGACACAAATTCATTATTACTACCACTGAGTATTTTACAAAGTGGATTGAAGCCATTCCTATGACATACATTATGGCCACACAGATTTCTAAATTTATCCTGAACTATATCATCTGTCGGTATGGTGTCCCTCAATCCATAATCACTGATAATGGTCACCCATTTAAGAACCAAGAAGTCTGCCACCTATGTGATGAATTTCATATCCAACATCACTTTTCCACTCCATACTACCCACAAGGTAACGGCCAAGCAGAGGAATCTAACAAGACCATCATTAGAATCCTCAAGAAGACTGTGAATGATGTCGGTTATGACTGGCATTTATAGCTTAACCCTACCTTATTGGCTTATCGCACAAGTATCCGTACTCCCACTAGTGCTACTCCATATTCACATGTATTTGGTTTTGAAGATATTCTGCGTATTGAGGTCGAGATTCCTTCCCTCAGAGTATCCCTGAAAGGCCACATTGATGATGAAGAGTACCGAGTATCAAGACTCCATGTGCTAGAATTCCTGGATGAGCGAAGATAGAAGGCACTAGACCATCTTCAAGCATATCAGAATCGCCTTCATCGTAGCTATAACAAGAAGGTATTGAAAAAAAACTTTGACATTGGTGACTTGGTTTTAATGGAGAACCCAAAGAATCAAGCAGAAAGAGAAAAACTAGGAAATTTTGAACCAAATTGGTTAGGACCTTATGTTGTTACAGAAGCTTTTGGATCAGAAGGGTACCAACTCTCTACTCCTAAAGGGGAACCATTGTCCTTGCCAATCAATAGTATGCATCTGAAAAGGTTATACGCATAGCTTTTGAGAGCCTTGTCATAATTAGCAAAAATACAAAAAAAAATAGAAAATCACAAAAATCATTATCAAGGTGAAAACCTGGCAAATAGGTGTCTTGGTAACACCAAATCAATTAGATAATCTAGAAAATAGTAAAGACAAATCATTCGTCCAATAGTGAAAACCACTTTGGTGGTGCTTTGGATAGGTACCATGGTGAAAACCTGGAAAACAGGCACCATGTGTAGTTAACTCTGCTCCTATGTCTACTATTATTCTAATCATAGTCCTTATCCTTGTACATAGTCCTTATCATTAACCATAGTCCTTATCATTGTACATAGTCCTTATCATTGAACATAGTCCTTATCATTGTACATAGTCCACTACCCTGTACATAGTCCACTACCCTGTACATACTACCTATCCCTGTACATATCCCTTATCTTTCCTATCCATCGCTTGTATACACCATTCATAATAGGTGGTAGTCTTTCCCATAACCTGGAGCGATTAACATCAAGTGCATTTCATATCCCCCATTTTATCCTATTCATAATCAACTGGTCTTATACTCGACTGGGGGAAAACACTTAACATGTGTCATATTGGTTCTTACATTGGCTATGATGAAGACATAAAACCATGGAAAATCCACAAACATCGCAAAATGACCCGAGAAAACACAAAAACATCAAAAAACTTCAAAAAGACAAAAAAATCAAAACATTTCAAAAAATCCAAAAATAGAGTCAGAGTCAGTCGAACTACGTTGCCTCTGTGACTGGATGTAGGCAAGGCCATCTGTCAATGAGCCCCCGAGGCTGCATTAGGTCAGTCCATTTAGGTTTGTTTGTATAAAATCATACTTCAATCCACGTGTCTATATGACAAGGTCATTGGTCAAGTCGAACTACGAGGTCTCTGCGTGTATAACGTAGGCAAGGTCATTAATCGATGAGCCCCTGAGGCCGCACTAGGTTAGTCCATTAGGGTTCATCACATTCACTTTCACATACATCTTTTATTTGTAGTCAGTCTTGTCAGTCGAAGTCAAGTTGAACTACGAGGTCTCTGCATGTACAACGTAGGCAAGGCCATCAATCGATGAGCCCCCGAGGTTGCACTAGGTCAGTCCTTTAGGGTTTTGTCATCACACACAGTCAATTGTCAACGCGTCATATTAAGTCATTCATAAATCTGGTGAACAAATCAGCAATGTCTCTAAGTCAAATCACACAACTTTCCAAACAAAACAATCAGCACAGATCAACTTATGTCTGCTACAGGTTGTGTCCTTCTTGGAAACAGGCATCATCAAAACAATCAACCTGTGTCTTGTTCAGGATGAGTCCTTCTTGAATACTGATATCAGCAAAACAATCTATGTCTTATACAGGATGGGTCCTTCCTGCATAATCAACATTGTCAAACAATCAAACCTAGCCTTACACAGGTTATCACATCAACGACATTTGACTCAATGTCTTATATGATACATGTCTTTTTGAAACTAGGCTTTGTCACGCCTTATACAGATAGTCATAACATCGAAACCAAACTCACAGTCTTATCCGGTATGTGTATCTCCTGGCATCAGGCTCTATCAATCAATCCTTTTATCAATCAAAACAAATCAAACAAACAAATCAAGTTTTGGAAAATATTTTACTAGCTTTTTGACTTTTTGACTTATTTATCTTATCTTTTCACTTGGCTTTATGATGGGAATTATGTTACTAGCTTTCTCAAGGATGTCCCATGAGGGATTTAGAGAAGCAACAATGTATCCAAATTCCATTTTCTTGGACTACTGTCTGTCGATTGTCTTTTACATTTGATTTTGAGTTGTGTTACTAGTTTCCTCAAGGATGTCCCATGAAGGATTTAGAGGAGCAATGACGTCTCATGACCCATCTTTTACTTTGTTTGCTATCTGTGGTTTGTCTTGACAAAAAGACTAGGGCAACTTGTGCCCTTAGTATGAGTTAATGACAATCCTTGTCTGTGACTGTCTATTATTAGCAAGTGGATGACCTTGCACACCTTGATTTATGTCATATCATGGTGTTTTTCTCCATTTTTATTAGTCCCACCCAATGATGATAAAGTGCAATACCTTTTGTGATACAACGAAACATTGAAGATTGCTAATATTAACATCTATCTCCTGTCTTTTGTTCTTTCTCGATCTTTTTTTTGCACTAACAATTCTTCTCTCTTGCATTATGATGAAGTCCTGTGACACAAAACATTATACATCATCCTGCATCAACATAAATGTTAGAAACATACATACATATAGGCATATTTCATATCTAGATCATCATGGCATAATAAACATTCATCATCAAACAAAACATATCATAAGCATTCCATGTACAAAGCAACTGTAACTATATGCATCATATTACATTTGTATAAGCATCACATGTAGCCGGCATTATACATATAACATCATATTGCATCTCATAATTTATAAACCATATACATCATATAGAATCAACATTATATCATTAGCTGCATATACACACCATAAAATAGATATCATCATCCATCACATAAGCATGTCATATATAAACATCACATGTACAAATAAACAATGATATAATTAATACATAGAAATGCATATCATGAGAATCACTGCCAAAATCATATGTATATCTCGCTCAACCATGTCACATCACAATGTCATAATGTATCAATAATACATGGAAGCCTGCAGGCTATAGGATCATAATACAATGTCTCGATGCATCTCAAGAAGTATCCCTATCCTAAACTGCCACTGCTATCATGTCAGGAGTGTGTGGAGGAATGATGATGGGAACTCGACGACCTATGAGCTAATGGAGGTCTATCATATGGACCTACTCTGCGTGGCTACTCCACCCCCTCTGTGTTGACTATCTTAGTGTGGGTCCTAGTTTGGGACCTGCTACTATGTGCCTCTAAGAAACTGGGAGCTCGTCTCTCTGGCAGAACCTCTACCTCATAAAGATTCTTATAATATCTCTCTCTCCCTAGCTCTAACTAGCTCTCTGGAAAAGGCAACTGATGGCCTAGTACATAAGGCTCTAAGCTACAAGAATCTTTGCTTTATCTCCTATCGCCGAGCTATAGCCTGATCTCTATCCATCACCGCTTTGTCCCTCTCCATCAGATACGCATCCCTCTTTGACATCAGAACTCTCATCTACTCCTCCAAGGATGCAACCTGAGCACACAATGTATCTATGTCTGAATCCACTGTCCCTATCTCATCCTATCTGCCCCTCACTCTCCCATCCTCCTCCTCATCTAACTCCTCTAGGATCTGATCCTGAATCTATCTCTCATGATCATCATCCTCCTGGTAGGCACCCAACAAACCCAAGGCATCAATCTCTGCCTCCTTAGTACCTACCTCCTCTGCTGGGATGTCTGGAATAGCCACCTCCATAGGCTGCGCCTCCTCTCCGCCTATTGTAGTATCCACCTCCTCCCCTCTTCTCCTAATGTCTAGCATGGCCACATCCTCCTCTCCTCGTCCCTCCGCATAGATTGGTGACAATGGTGGCCCTCGTCCCCTCCGACCATGTCTCCCTCTCCTGCCTCCATGCCGTCCACCTCGGCCATCATCTCCTCCATCACCACGGCCTCCTCTATCTCCCTGACCTCTTCCTCTGCCACGCCTACCTCATGGACCTGTCCCTCACCGCTCTACCGGTGCTGGTTGCTCTAGATCTATCAGGGAAATTGATCTATGTACTGCCCACCATTGATCATACTCCTCTATGGTCCCTAGATCTACTGGACCATCCCTCCATCCCCATGGAACTGCCTGTAGTGCATCAATGTCAACCTCTATTGTGGCAACGGGAATCTCTGGACCCCATAGGGGGACCTCTCACAATGATCTCGCAAACTCTGCCCATCCTCTAGGCACATCCTACACCTCTCCAAACTACCACAGGACACGATCTGGCAACTGACACTCTATAATGTAGACATGTGACACTGTCCACCCAACCAACAACTGTGTCTGTCCACAAAACAACAAATGCTCATCCTCGTCTAACCACTCGGCACAGCCCAAGTATGGTCTCCATGTAAACTGCTCCATAGTTTCTATGGCATGTCTGAAATAACCTGTATCTCCTATGTGGTGCTGAGTATTTGACCCCACATAACGGAAGGCGTAAGGAGCTCCATGTGGAAGATCAACTATCACAAGTGGCCAAAAAATAGCTATGTGTTCCCACTCCCATACCATCAGGAGTGTGGTACCACAACTCATGGACTATGCCTCTTGATAGGCAATATCATGCAAATGAAAGTATAACATCTCGAGCACACATGAACCCCAAGCATACACCACTCGACACTCTAGCATGTCTACTAACATCTCCCCCCACCCCACGGGAAAACCATGACCTCGGCAGTCAGGAAGTACTATGCCGCCTATCAATGTACACAATAGACAGTCTAGCTTCCTATACCTCTAAGCCAACACATGCCACCTAATCTCATAGTCGTCAAATTCTAACTGCCTAATGTCCACATGTGGGTAGTATCTGCACATCTCGGTTGCACCCCTCTGGGTATCATACATCACCTGTGTGCCTCTAATAGGAAGTCTGAGGATCTGTAGACATCCTCTAAAGTAACAGTGGCCTCTCCAGTCAGTAGGTGAAATGACGATGTCTCTAAGTGCCACAACTCACACAAAGCTATCAATAATCCCCGATTCGCCTGAATCTAGGGCATGTCTGTCACATGAAGTAGACCTAGGTGCCATAGGATTCGTCGCTTTGCTGGCCGTAAACTATCTTTGAATCGAAACATCGTCGGTCTCAACTCCCATGTATATATTGTGTCTAGCACAACCTGCAATGGCATTATACATGCCTCATGTCAGCCTCAAACATATATTCTAGTGCAAACTGACTATACTAAATAAAATTCAAATGCGTCGTTATTTTGCACATGCGTCATTATTTTTCACATGCATTGCTCTTTAACATATGTGGTGCATAAAATTCATATGTGTCGTTATTTTTCAAATGCGGCTAATTATATCACATGCATTACACTAAATTCATATGCATTGAAAAATTAGCATTGCATTGAGAAATATTCAAATGTGTTTCAAAATAAACAAATGTGGCTATTCTAAATGCAAATGTGATGCAAACTATCAAATGCAGTTCATAAATTTACACATGCATTGAATCGCACACAAACTATGCAAAACAACTAACGTAAAATTGCAAATGTGTCGTTCGCACAATCATATATGGTGATTTATTAAAATGACACACAACAAAAACTTGAATTAAATGCATAAGAACACGTGCAATGCAAAAAAATCCAAAAGCCAATTTTGAGGTACATACCGAGGGGTCCGCATCGGTTGGCCTGTGGAAGGTATAGATCCTATAGGCACGATGGTGAGTGTGTAGAATAGGCGACATCCTCATTGTGGGTGCAGAGAAAATTCTCAATTCTAGGGCTAAGTGGGTGAAAATGAATTGGTTTTTACCCATATTCCTATATATACCTAAGGCTTAGGTGGCATTTCTATCCTACTGGCCGTGTTAACTTCCCATTTCGATCAGCCCGTACCCGTTCCTGACATTTCCAACCTCAATTCTGCAAACTCCACTGCATTTTTGGCCATCCAATGGCGTAATCGGGACTATTTCCAAATTTTTATTAACTTTGCGAAAATTTGTCAATTTTCCCGAGTGGGCATACCTTCACCTATTTTACACTGGAGCATTACTGGGGCATATTTCTTATCGATTTTCTTTGACACAATGCTAAAATGACATTGTATCAAAGAGGGGAAAATGTAGACACCAAAATTTGGTTTAAGCCTGTGACTTCAATAATCTTCATAATTTCTATTCTTCTATTGATTAAATAATGTCAATTATTTAATTATTCTCTATAGTCTTCATTTCTTCTATTAATTAAATAATCTTAATTATTTAATTAATTCACATTTTCTTTATTCTATCTGATTAATTAAATAAATGCTTTTTATTTAATTATGTTACTAATTAACCTTATCATTCGTATTTAATTTACTCTTTATCATACTTCAACTATAATTAAATAAATTCTTTATTTATTTAATTATTCATTTAAAACCCTTCATCACTTAATTAAATAAATCTTATTTATTTAATTATTCTTCAAATGTTGAGTCTTGAATTAAATGAATTATTCAATTCATATATTCTATTTTAACACATTCATCTATATTTAGATAATTATGTGAGCTATCTAAGTATTCACTTTTACTCAACTCAAAGATCTATTTCAAATCGCTCAGTTAACTCGTGCTTTAATGTCTGGGTGGCATTCTTGAGTAATCTCTTCATCAAATCATTCAATCGTCTAGTTCTAACTCATTTGCGTGTACATGTGGATTAGTTAAATATTCTTATTTAATTAATTAAATCTTGTGCGTGCATTCGAACAAGAGTTGCTTTAATCAATCTTCATCTTTGTCATGTTTAAATAATTCTTCTATTTTCGAATACCAAACTGGAAGATTAAATCATTTATTTAATCTTTAATTATATTTCTAATTTGTATCACTCATGTCACTACTGACAGTTATTAGAATGCGTGACTAATTAGTCAATCTCAACCGTCCGTTGATCTTTCGATCTCGGCCTATTGTTCGAATAATCAATTTTCTATAAATTGATCTGTCATTCTTCATTCCAATCTCTCTTGCCAAATCTTATGACATTTGAGAGCACTTAATCTTGAATCTTCGATGTTTTGCTAATCACTATCTTAGGCTATACTTGCACGAACTTACGAGAAATCTGAGGGAAATTATACGACTACAAGCAAAATAGAGAAGGGCAATCGAGATGAATCATGGAAATACGTACAAATTTGGTGAGATTGTTCAAGTTTTTTTTACATTTTTGACTTCCTTTGTTCTTTTTTGCTTAGCATTAGATTTGCATTTAGATTGGTATTGCATGTTTACTCTTAATCTTTGTCTTGTGCACTTTCTTGGCATTACACTTTCCTTTTGTTTCATCTTCCATTTTTTATGGTTAAACTTGGAAATTTCTGTTGAGAGAGTTTGTATTTTCCACAAGAATCTAAAAAATTTCTTTGTGTTCAATAGGGTTTTCAAATTGTTTCCAAGCAAGTTTTCAAAATTGAAAATGCAATATTTTCAAAAAAAAACAAGAACATGTTTGAAGCTTGAAGAAGAAATTTGGTGTTGACATGAAAAGATCTTTCCAAATGTTCACTCCAATCCAAAGTGCATCAACAACAAGAGAAAATCCTTCCTTCCTTCCTCACAACCAAATCCAATAATGCATATTTCAAACAAGAATCCATTCATTTTCTTTTTAACAACCATTTTCTTCCAAAATGAAATATATTTTCTAAATTTAGGCAATTCCCTCTAAAATATCCCAGATATTTTCTTTTTCCAAAATAAAATAATATCTTCATTCCTATTCTCCACACTTAGATATTTTTTTTATGCATTTCTAAGATATTTACTTTTAAATCATTTAAAACAAAATTTAATTTCAAATAACTTGAAATCTTTTAATTTATGCATTTACAAGATATTTGCATTTTAACACTTTAAAACAAAATTTAAATTTCAAAATAGATTTAAATTATTCACTTTATTCAATTTTCAAATACAATTAAACTATTCACTTAATGGATTAATAGATTAATTTATTTACTCCACAACTAAATTTAATTAATCAATTCAACACAATTAATTTAATTAATCAATAAAATAAATCTAATCCAAGATTAGATTATTTTATTAATTCAATTAAATTAATTAATAAATTAAATAACAGTTCTAACATTATAACTAGATTTATTTAATAAACAACTTAAATACATGAAGCCATTTATTTACCTTTTCCACTTGTAATTAAATAAAATTAGTGAGAGATGAACAACAAAAAAGCAACTTAACCCGACTAAAACCCGACAAAACACTATGACTAGGGTGATGACTTGGCATGGAAAACCTAGCTACTATCTCTCAATCGAATATCGTTGGCCAATGGACATGCTCAAACCTGTGAAACCAAGTGGATTCAATGTCTTGTACTTGTCAACCTAGGAACAAAGAGTATATCGAACATGCATATATATAACATAATAAACACATAGTGAAGAGGAAATCGTGAAATCATAGGGCACTCGCAAGTGAGTGATGCGACCTTGTCCCCTTCACCAATACACTCATCATAGACTGACAGTTCCCTCATAAACAAATATCTCATGCAATAACATGTTACAATAACTAATCATCATTACACCAATTAAAACATGTCAAATAGAGCATCAGATAAGATACATCACATCACACAAATAGACTATCACTCTATAAATAGCGATCAAATTGCACACACATGATAAAGTATCTCAATAACCAAAAAGCACATCAAAGAAAACAAGGACACACTATCCAGCCAGAAAGCAAAATAGAGGGGTATTACAAATTTATTATTTTAATTTCCAATTTCAATTGTCGGCTATCAATATTTGATTTTGGGGAAATTAGAAGAATTTCATATAAATACCTATTGATTTTTACTATTTCTAATCCTAAAGGAATCCTAGCACTTTTAGTCAACAAATTGAGCATCCTAAAAGAATGCAAGAGAAATCAAGAGTAGAATTGTCAAGATTATTGTGGCATTTCATCAAGAATCATATCATGTGTTATGTAAGTTTTTCATATGTGTTGTATGCATTATTTATGAGAACTAACACTTGTAGTTTGTTGAAACAAATCAAATTAGAAACAATTGATCCTTGAAGGTTATGAGTATGATTTCAATCCATCAAGGAGATCAGATCTAAGTGGTGAGTTGCAACAACATTGTCAATTCATTACTTGTTTTATCATTAGCCTATATCCATCCAACCAAGGATACGCTCTCTTTTCATCATAATTTTCCATTATGGAGGTTGGAATACCAACATGGGGTTTGACATAGGTAAGCCTCTATATGGAACAACCCTTCCCCTCTTGTCATATGTGCAAGATGTGGATATGAAGTGAGTTAAAGTAATATTGAAGGTTACTTATTCATTCATGCACTCTAACCCTACAAGTTGTCAAGTCACAAAATTTGCATTTTCTCATCAACAAACAATTTTTTTATAATAATTCCCAAAAGAAAAAAGCTATAGACCAGGGACCTCATGTTTATGATTTTAGTTTATATAAAATAGGAGGAAATTCTAGGGCGTATTACACCCTAGACTAGCTAGATCTGCATCAAACTTAAATCTCATACATTCCTCTACGTCTACCCTCTATATTTCTAGATCTAAATTTTTTCCTTTTGTAATAATTTAATTAGGAATGATAATAGTGTTGAAAGTATGAGGTGCTGTCATTGATGTCAACTAGTTGGTCATTGGTTGGTTTTGTTATTGATGTCAACTATGTGTAGAGGAAGTTGTTTATTGATGATTGTATATGTTGAGGATATTGAGAAAATTGTAATAAAGAAGGTTTACTGATTGTGCATGTATAGTTGATATGTTGAACAAGTGTTGTGAGTACATGGATTTATATTTAAGTTTCTATATCTAAAAGTGTGTTAGAGTGAAGAAGTGTGTTGAAATGATGTCTTTGATACTTGGTCTCCAAGTGCTTTTGAGAAAATTTGATAAATAAAGAAAACAGTGTCTTGCAGGTATTCAATGTATGCTCTGAGATGTGCTCTGCATTTCTTCTATGTCGATTCTATGCTTGTGTGGATCTAAGGTATTTTTCATGGTTGTTGGTAGCTACTACATTAAGAATTTGGGTGTTTGGATTGTTGAATAGTGTGAGATATTTTCACCAGTGTGTGAACCAGTTGTTCAGTGATGTTCTCTATTGCTTGGGAGAAATGTATTTTCTCTACATTTCTTCACTATTTGGATTCAAGTGGTGTGGATTTGGGAAGTTTATAATAATGATTTTATCCTTATATCTTTAAAGGTTTATTTGATTTGGCACAATATAGTGTAAGTTTTATTTATCAGTATGCAAACAAAGGTTATAAGTTGTCTTGAATTGAAGTAATTGTTGATGTGAGATTGTATGAAGTATTTGATAAATCCTATCTAGTTCATGGATAGTTTTGGATTGATTTCAAGTGAATTATGTTCTTTATAACTGTTGGGTTGATCTAAGGAAGCATGTACTTAATGTTTATGGTGTTTTGTATGAGTGTTGGTTGACCTTGTGTTTAACACTACTTGTGAGGTTTGTGGAAGCATGTTGAAGTGTGTTTGGATCTATTTGGGTCCTAATTAAGGATTTATGTAGGTTTACTTTCGTTCCTATCCACCGTGGGAATGTTTAGGTGCCAACCTATTTCAAATTTGAATGTATAACGACTAGTGGCCAACATTGGAGAAAGTCTTTGAAGAAGAGGATGATATAAATATGTATGGTATTAATTAGAGTTAAGACAAAAGAGTAAGAAGCAAGATAGATTTGATATTTTTGTGAGGGAAGTGTAATGTGATGTGAATTTAAGTAGAGCAATGTGAATTTCATGTTAGGGTTTTGAAAGCAGTGAGTTGAAGACATCTGACATCTTTCATGTGAGACTATGGAAGTGTGTGAGCAATTGTGGTGGACTCCTTTTTTCATTAAGAAGTATTTCTCTATGTGGCATTCTTCTTCTATCTTCTTTTTTTCTCTTTATGGTAGTGAGACCTAGCTGTGAGCCCTTTTTGGACAGTGTGTCCTATTTTGGTAGTGAGCCTTTGTGTTCTATTTTGTAATTCTTTATATTGTGAGCTAATCTTCACCATGGTTTTTCCCTCATTGGGTTTTCCACGTAAATATAGTGTTATTATGTGCATTTTCATTTCATGTTTAATCCAACTAACAAAATAAGGGTTTAATGAATGCTTGTGAATCTAATTGATGTTGAAGGTTTTGAAGGTATGAATTTCTACAACTAATTCACCCCCCTCTTAGTTTTTTTTCTCATTTGAACAATTGTTATCAGCGTGAGGTTCCTTGGAAGAAGAGCTTAATCACTTAAGGTAGATCTGGTATGGCGAGAAAGAATACTTTGGATGGCCCTAAGTTCGATGGAATAGATTATGCATTCTAGAAAACACATATGGAAGGATATTTTTCATTACATGGATTTGAAGTTGAAAAAGCATATAATACAACATGTGTTGCACCTCAAAATGGTCCAATTACAATTGAATAGATCAAGGCACATGAGGAAAATGCTAAAGTAAGATTCCTTATTATGAATGGTCTTTCAAAAACTGAATTGGTTAAAGTTATGATTTCAAGGCTACTAAAGAAGTCTAGGATATGCTAGAAAGCATCTATGAAGGAGATGAAAAATTTAAACAAGCAAGGCTACAAATCTTGATGGTAAAATTTGAGGCTCCACAAATGTTTGAAGATGAAACAAGTTTGCAAACTACATGTAGAAAATTTATGAGCTAGTAAGTGGAATGAGAGGTCTTGGTGCACAAGTTAAAGAATCTAAAGTGGTAAAGAAAGTTATTATATCCCTTGCTGATTGTTATAGTGAAAAAATTTCTTCTATTGAGGAAGTTGTAAATCTTGATAATTATTCTAGAGATCAGATGATTGGCACACTAACTTCTTTTGAGATGAGGAAAAAGGGATTGAAAAATAACACTAATGTGGAATTTTCCTTTAAAGTGAGTACATCAGAAAGGATTGAAGAGCCAAATCTAGATGAAGTGGAAGCTAACTTTGTGAGAAGAATGAAGAAGGGCACCGGTAAGTACAAGGGTAAATTACCTTTCAAATTTTTTATTTGTGGTGAAATAGGTCATTATACTTCAAGATGTCCTAAAAGAAATAAAATAAATAAACATAGAGAAGGAAAAGATAACAGAGGAAATATTATCAAAAGAGCATATTATGTCAATGAAGATGTTGGCATTTCTGATGATGAGTCTAATTATGGAAATTTTGATGATAATGAATGCTTGTTCCTAGCTTTAGAAGATGAATCTAATCCTAAAAGATGTGTGAAGGAATGTGCTTCAAAGAAAGTTGGAGGTACTATGGTATCTAATTTTCTTTCTAGACAAGAGAACTGCTAGGTGGATTCTCAAATCACATGACTAGTGATAAAAGTAAGTTTGTTAAACTTGAAAAATATGATGGAGGATAGGTTAAGTTTGGAGATGATTCAGGTGCTAAGATATGTGGGATAGGTTCAATCGATTTTGATGGCAAGCATAATACTGATGGTGTCTACTATGTTAAGGGTTTGAGACATAATCTCTTGAGTGTTGGACACATGTGTAAAAAGGGATATAATCTTGTGTTCAAGGATGAAAAATGTGAAATCAGAAAAGGATCTGAAACTATGATTGTTGTTGGAAAAAGGATTGAAGGAAACATCTATCAACTTAAAGGTTCTTATGGACATTGCTTTATGTATCATATTAATGATAGTTGGCTATGGAACTAGAGGATGTGTCATATGAATTTTGACAACATGGTGAGAATCAATGCAATACAAGTTGTGAGATATTTACCAAGAATCACAAAGACGATTAATGGTGTCTGTAAGAATCATCAATTTGGAAAGCATGCTAGAAACACCTTTAGAACAAAGGAACAATCTACTACCAGACTACTAGAATTGATTCATACAAATCTTTGTGGTTCTACAATGGTGATAAGTCTACAAGGTGATAGATATTTTATGCTGTTGATTGATGATTATTCTAGAATGACATGGGTTACTTTTCTTAGAGAGAAATCTAATGCATTAGAAAAATTCAAGACATTCAAAGCTATGGTTGAAAATGAAATGGATTTGAAAATAAAATGTTTGAGGTTTGACAGAGGTGGTGAATTCACCTCTAATGAGTAACATATTTTGTGAATTTCATGGAATAAGACAATTGTTTGTCCCTAGAATTCGTCAGCAGAATGGAGTTGTTGAAAGGAAGAACAAAATATTTCAAGAAGCCACTAGAGTAATGATAATAGAGGAAGGTCTACCGAAAGTCTATTGGAGAGAAGCAATTCACACTATTGTTTATGTGCTCAACCAAGTTCAAGAAAAAGCTAACAACACTAAGACTCCCTATGAGTTATGGTTTGGAAAGATTCCTACTGTTAAGTATTTCAAGGTATTTAGAAGCATGTGTTATATCAAAAGAGATGAAGGAAATCTAGGAAAGTTTGATGCAAGATGTGATGAGGGTATCTTTCTTGGACACTCTATAAGAAGCAAAGCCTATAGATGTTACAATTAAAGGTTGAGAAAGGTTGTAGAAAGCAAAAATGTCAAGGTTGATGAAGCATTGGATAATTCAATTGAAGTTGATGGATATGTGTCAAATGAACCTAATTGCAAAGAAGAAGAAGAAGAAAAGTTTGACGAACAAGAAATGTAGAATGAAGAAGAAGAAGCTCCAGAAAAATCTCCTAAAACCCCTAAGTATGTGCAAAAGAATCATTCTAAAGATCAGATCATTGGAGACAAAAGGAAAAGTGTATTGACAAGAAGTAAATTTGTTGAAGTTGAGGTAAATTACTTCTTACTTTCTAAAGTTGAACCTAAAACTATGAGCGAGGCATGTAAGGATGAACATTGGATGTAAGCAATATAAGGACTTATGAAAATTGAGAAAAATAAAACTTGGGAATTAGTTCCTAGACTAGCAAACAAGAACATAATTGGAAGCAAGTGGGTTTTGAAAGAAAAATTGAATGAGAATGGAGAAGTGGTAAGAAACAAGGAAACGCTTGTGTGTAAGGGTTACTCACAAGTGGAAGGTATAGAATTTCAGGAGACATCTACTTTGATGGCTTTAATGAAAGCTATCAGAATGTTTTTGGTATTTACAACACATAAAGATTTCAAGGTTTATCAGATGGATGTGAAGTCTGATTTCTTGAATGGGGAATTGGAGGAAGAATTTTACATGGAACAACCAAAGGGATTTTAGTTGTCAGATCAATTGGATATGGTATGTAGATTGAAAAAGGATTTATATGGTTTGAAGCAAGCAACCAGAGCTTGGTATGCAAGGTTGGATATATATTTGATTCGACAAGGTTTCAACAAAGGTATTGTGGATAGAAATCTCTATTTAAAAATTGAAGATGAAAATATCTTGATAGTAGTTGTGTATGTGGATGATATTATCTTTAGAGGAAATGAAACTATGTGCAAGATGTTTGTTGAAGAAATGTAGAAAGAATTTGAGATGTCTATGTTTGGTGAGATGAATTTCTTCCTTGGACCGCAAATCAATCAAACAAACAAAGGGATTTTCATTTCACAATCCAAGTATGTGAAAGAAATGTTGAAGAAGTTTGGGATGGATATTTCCAAACCAATATGCACTCCTCTGGTATCTGGCTGCAATTGAGAAAGGATGATGATTCACCTAAGGCTGATCGGAGCAATTACACATCCATGATTGGTGGAATGTTGTATCTAATTTATACTAGACCGGATATCATGCATGTAGTTTATCTTGTGGCTATATTTCAAGAGGATCCTAAGGAAACACATGTTGTATCTATCAAGAGGATATTCAAATATCTAAAAGGAAATCCATATCTTGACTTATGGTATCCTAGGGATACCAACTTTAGACTAAGTGCTTATACAGATGCAAATTGGGTAGGATGTGTTGATGATAGAAAAAGTACAAGTGGTGGTGTATTCTTTCTTGGTTTCAGATTGGTGTCATGGTTAAGTAAAATGAAAGATTCAGTTTTCTTATCCACTGCAAAGGTTGAGTACATTGTTGTAGCATCTTGTTTCATACAAGTTTTGTGGATGAGACAAACATTGAAGGATATCAAAGTTATGTAGGATGATCCCATCTCTATTTTTGTGATAATACTAGTGCAATTAACATTTCAAAGAATTTAGTGATGCATTTGAGGACAAAGCATATATCAATTAGGTATCACTTTCTAAGAGAGAAGGTTATGGAGAATGAAGTAAAACTTGAGTATGCACCTACAAAGGATTAGATTGCTGACATATTTACTAAGGATCTTCCTAAAGATAATTTTTCAGTATCTTTAATAGAATTTGGGGGTTATCGCCCCCCCTTTCTTAAAGTATATGCATATGGAGATGCATCAATCTTGTGGGGATCTATCTTCTTTCTGGACCGATGTTTGGTGGTTACCTCTCACGGGGAGTAGGCAATGTCATGTGTTGTCATTTTGT
Organism: Sequoia sempervirens; assembly: GCA_007258455.2. NCBI lineage: Eukaryota > Viridiplantae > Streptophyta > Pinopsida > Cupressales > Cupressaceae > Sequoia > Sequoia sempervirens. The sequence continues at coordinate 644,959,941 of VDFB02000003.1, forward strand.
AGATGATTGGTTGTATTCCTAAGGGGGAGAATTCAGTGTTAGTTTAGATCTTGGTTCAACTTCAAAAGGAGATATCAATGCAAAACATCTTTTTCCTTTGCCATTGATGTCAAAGGGGGAGAAAAAGTATCATGTGAAAAATCTTATCCATTCATAGAAAGTAAAGAAGGGGGAGATTGTTTTGTATTTTATGGTTTTCCACATCATGTGTTTCCATCAATGACAAAGGAGGAGATTGTTGAAAGTATGAGGTTTTTTCATTAATTTCAACTAGTTGGTCACTAGTTTTTGTTGTCATTGATGTCAACTATGTGTAGAGGAAGTTGGTTATTGATGATTGTATATGTTGAGGATATTGAGAAAATTGAAATAAAGAAGGTTTACTGATTGTCCATGTATAGTTGAGATGTTGAAGAAGTGTTGTTAGTATATGGAGTTATCTTTATGTTTCTATGTCTAAAAGTGTGTTAGAGAGAAGAATTATGTTGAAATGATGTGTCTGGTACTTGGTATCCAAGTACTTTTGAGAAAATTTGATAAATAAAGAAAATAGTGTCTTGCAAGTATTCAATGTATGCTCCAAGATGTGCTCCATGTTTCTTCTATGTTTATTATATGCTTGTGCAAATCTGAGGTATTGTTCATGGTTGTTGGTAGTTGCTACATTCAAAATTTGGGTGTCTAGATCATTGAAAAGTGTGAGATATTTTGACCAATGTGTGAACCAATTGTTTAGTAATGTTCTCTATTGTATGGGAGAAATATATTTTCTCCAAGTTTCTCCTCTATTTGGATTCAAGTGGTGTGGATTTGAGAAGTTGATAATAGTGATTGTATCCTTCTATCTTCAAAGGTTTATTTGATTTGGCATAGTACAATGTAAGTTTTATTTATCAGTATGCAAACAAAGGTTATCAGTTGTCCTAAATTGAAGTAATTATTGATGCGAGCTTTTATGAAGCATTTGATTTATATTATATATTTTTTGGATAGTTTTGGATTGATTTCAAGTGAATTATGTTGTCCACAACTTTTAGCTTGATATAAGGAAGCATGTACTTAATGTTTATGGTGTTTTGCATGGGTGTTGGCTGACCTTGTATTTAATACTACTTGCGAGGTTTGTGGAAGCATGTTGAAGTGTGCTTGGATCTATTTGGGTCCTAATTAAGGATTTATGTAGGTTTCCTTTCATTCCTATCCATTACAGGAATGTTTAGATACCAACCTATTTCAAATTTGAATATATAACAGCTAGTGGTCGTCATTGGAGAAAGTTTTTGAAGAAGAGGATGATATAAATATGTATGGTATTAATGAGAGTTGAGATGAAAGAGTAAGAAGAAATATAGATGTGATATTGTTGCAAGGGAAGTGTAATGTGATGCAAATTTAAGTAGAGTAGTGTGAATTTCATGTTAGGGTTTTGAAAGTAGTGAGTTGAAGGCATCCGACATCTTTCATGTGAGAATATGGAATTGTGTGAGCAATTGTGGTGGACTCCTATTTGCATTGAGAAGTGTTTCTATATGTGACATTCTTCTTCTATCTTCTTGTTTTCTTTCTATGGCAGTGAGCCCTAGATGTGAGACCTTTTTGGAAAGTGTCCTATTTTGGCAATGAGCCTTTGTATTCGTTTTTAGAATTCTTTATATTATGAGCTAATCCTCACCATGGTTTTTCCCTCATTTGGTTTTCCATATAAATCTGGTGTTGTTATGTGTATATGTACTTCATGTTTAATCAAACTAAGAGAATAAGGGTTTAATGAATTCTTGTGAATCTAATTGTTATTGAAGGTTTTGAAGGTATAAATTACTACAACTAATTCAACCCCCCTCTTAGTTTTCTTGTGCATTTCAACAAATAGACTACTGCATTTGTATAGTTTTCATAATTAGATCACTACATTTTAGAAATTATTTAATTAACAATCACATCATCATAAAATTCACACACAATCCCCCATAACCATTGGATTAAATCTTTGATCCATCATTTTGGCTCTCTTGAATAGGTTTTGTAGCCAAGTATTTCTTCATCCTTTTCCTAATCATGCATTTAGGTGAAGATGATTTTTTCAAACACTTTAACACCTCTAAAGGTTGAATCTATCATTTCCAAATATAAATTACATCTTAGTTTGTTTTGCATTCATCATTTGCAAACATAATTATCACAAAAACATTCAAAAAGTAAAAATTTGCATTGTAATTTACATCTAAGATTAAATTTAGTCATTTCAAAATAGGCTTAGTTCATGTTGTTGAATATATATTGTCATTAATGCCCAAGGTTCTCATTGATGTTAAAGAATTTATGCCAACAGATTCATGAGAATTAAATTCTAATTCCTTCTATCATTTTGAAATTAAGAGGTATTTCTATCATGATCATGTCATGTCAAAGATTTTAATAACAACATGCTAGTGTGATCTTCACTGAGAAACTTTAAATAGCATGTGTGTTACTATTCCTATTGCTAGAAGTAGTATAGAAGTGTTTGTTAAATTATTATGTGGACTGCTACTCATACACTTGTATGCAACCTAAAATGGTCACCTAGGCTTTGGGCCCCATCTATTTAATTTGTCAACATCAACTTTCTAAATCAATGATTGTCGCATTTTCAAATCAAATTTCTTAATCAATTCATAACTATTTCAAATGTTTCAATTTTCCCTAAGGTTTGAATGCTTCATTAATTTTATTTAATCAAAAGAAATAAATCCCTTTAATAAATAAAATAATTTTATTTAATCGAAGTTAATATTACTTAAATAAAATGATGCTATTTAATTAAATCTATTTTTTTAAATTATTTATTTTATTTATTAATATTCATTTCTAAATTACATAATCTTATTTTATTTTATTAAAAGAGATATTATCATCTTAAATTAAATAAAATAAATGAAATATCCTCTCAAGAATATCCTGTGATGAAAAAAATGGAAACAAATCAGTTAAAAGGGAAATAAACTAAAAAAAGAATTCTAATCAAGATTTGTTTCTATTTTTCTATTTATCCCACATTGCTTCTGAATTTTCCTTCAATTCCACTTTTCCCTATAAAATGAGCCCTCATTCTCATTTCAAAAAATCACGAATTTTTACATCAAACTTATGCTGCAAATTTTCTTGAATTTTATCATTTGAGATTACACATTAGTTTGATTTTATAACATCTTAGTTTTAGAGCATATAGTTTAATATTACATTTTAGCTTAATCTTCATAGTAGATTAATTTGCAAAGTAATTCATTTATGGCATTGCATGTAGATCAATTTTCAATTCAATAAATTAGTTTTGTTTATCGATTTTACAGTCATTTAGATTAGTTTTCATTGTTGCATTGCAAGAACATGATTCATGGAGATTGGCATTCTTGCTTCTCCTCTTTGAATCTCTCGTTCTGAGACTGTATTTGTAGGGGTAACTGGGTCAATCTGAGGGCCACAATATCAATCCCTACTCTTCTCGGATAGAGAGCTGTGAATTGATTTGCAAGGACTCATTATTGAGTATCCTTGCATGCAAAGATTCACAGAAGTATAACATATTTTCAATTATACATTTTGGCGCCCACCGTGATTTTTCATCATTTTTTAAGAAATTTTGACTTTGATCTCTCAAACAGTGCATGCTGGTGCAAAATAGGCTCCATAGATGTGCTCAGAAGGCCCAAAAACCCCTATTTTCATATAAAATATGATAGGGTTTGCTGAAAATTAATTTTTTAGTGTTTTGAAAAATTTCAAAACAATTGCCAAAAAAATCCGTACGGATCCGTACAGACACATCCATTTCTGTACCATTTTGATTTCTATGCTACCTCAATTTTTTTTGCATGAAGGTTCAGCTAAGTCTTGTGAAAAATGTGAAAAACATGGACACCTGATACATGCTCCAGGTAGGGAGCTAATTCCTTCTATATCTCACTGGCCATTTCAACGATGGGCCTTTGACCTTGTTGGGCAGATTCATCCCAACTCATCAGGTGGGCATAAGTTCATTATCACTACTACTGACTACTTCACAAAATGGGTAGAGGTTGTTCCACTTTCTATTGCCTCAGGCAAGACAGTGTCTTTATTTATTTTACACCATATCATCCGTCGATATGGAGTGCCATCTGAGATCATCACTGACAATGGAGGTCAGTTCAAAAACAAGGACCTTAAAGAACTCTGCCAAAGATTCAAGATAAAGCAACATTGGTCCTCCATTTACTTCCCATAAGGAAATGGTCAGGCAGAGGCTTCAAACAAAACCATTCTCAAGATTTTGCATAGAACAGTTCATAAGAATGGTAGAGACTGGCACCTACAGATAAATCTGGCCCTGTGGGCCTATAGAACGAGTATTTGTACTCCAACTGGGGCTACTCCTTTTTCCCTCACATATGGTACTAAAGCAGTGTTACCTTTAGAGGTTGAGATTCCATCACTTTAGGTCTCTCTTAAAGGTCTAGTTACAGATGAAGACTATCGCGCCATGAGATTGCAAGAATTGGAACTTCTTGATGAGAAGTGTAAAGCATCATTTGACCATATGAGGGTCTATCAAAAGCGGATGTCCAAAGCCTTCAACAAAAAGGTTCGCCCTAGAGAATTCCAAGTAGGAGATCTTGTCCTACAAGAGAATCCTAAGAACCAACAGAATCGAGAACAGAAGGGAAAATTTGAACCTAATTGGCTTGGACCGTACATCATCACAGCAGCTTTTGGCATAGGTGCCTATCTACTATCTACTGAAGAGGGGGAGCAGCTCCCTAAGCCTATCAATGTTTTGCACCTAAAGAAGTTCTATCCTTGATGCTCGTTCTGTCTAGGGGCATCCTTTGTATATAATTATGACCCTGAAAAAAGTTCCAAAAAAATTGATATATGATACTGAAAAAATTACAAAAAAAAAATTGATATATTGTCAAAAAATTCAAATATGATGCTGAAAAATACAAAAAAAAAAAAAAGGGTCCTAAAAAAAATTCTTCCAAGTGGTGAAAACTTGGAAACAGGCACTACTTGAGGCCTTTGCATCCCTATTTCTTAGCATGCATCCTCGACACTTAGCCTTTCTCCATCATGCCTTGTCCTTATTGCCTTGGTTTGGAATTGGTCTTTGTCTTTGTCTAGGGGCATCACTATGTTAGCTTTGGCCTCTTGGATATGCTTGTCTTTAGGACACCTCGCAAACGGTGTTTTTCAACACTAACCCAACTGTGTTTTTCAACACAACCCCTGACATCGTGTGCTTTTCAACACTTATCAGTTTGGTCTTATCCAATTCGGTCATGTGATCTTACCTACTTGCAAGCATTTGATCCTTATCCTCAAAACTTAGTATCAGTTTACACACTTAAAATTTTTTAATTGCAACACTTAATGCTTTAGATATGCCATGATCTTTTTTTGTGTGCTAACTGATATTGATTTTCGTTGAGTGTCCTTGTCTAATAAGTCTCTCTGTGATGCATAGCTAGAGGACTTGGGGCATGGGGCATGTTTTTATTTGCTTTTTGCTTGTGGGTGTTGTCTTGAACCTCTTCAGTGTCTCTTGTTGTCTCCTTGACACACTTAAGAGATTTATGGCATCATCCTTGAATGTTTTTGTACAACCATTCTGTGGTAATCCTGGTGTTTATGTCTTGATGTGGTTTGCTACATTAAATTGGGTAGCTAACATTGTAGTCATCTTGACCTTCATGTTTGTCTCATGTTAGAATCTTTCCACATTCGAAGCTGATATAAATCACATTCATACTTCATAGTTGTGTTTGTGACTAGTGATGATTGTGTGATTGTCTTAGTCTGTAATGTGGCCCAATGATGAAAATAAGTTCTCTTACATTCTCTATTGAATATGAACACACAAAACTATGTTACCCTATTGCAAGTACACCTTTGCATTTTCATGTCGCTTGCATTATTTAGTCCTTAATTTGCACTTTTAGGCTGTATTATGGGTTTGAGAGGGTTTCATATTTTGTGGATTTCATCAACTGTGATCGTGTTCTTCATTTCCTTATCTTCTTTCGTGATCTTAATGGAATTCCATCTTAAATAGTTGATTGATTTTGATGCATCCTCTTTATTGAGGCAAATTCTCTTCCTTCTCTCCATTTCTTTCCATTTCCTCCAAACTTCTATCTTCCATTCGATTTCACCCCACTTCTTTTCTTCTAATTCAACCTTTGTATAATTTTTTGCTGATCTACCTGGGTCTGTGATTTTTATATTTTTCATCTTATATCAAGAACCTTATCTTTTGTTTGATTTGATCAAATTTTTCAATTTATTATTTCTCCTCTATCTCATTTCGATTTCGATCACGAGGGGGCAGTACCTATCAAACTTCAATCCTTGATTCAACTTTATCAATTTATCAATTGCTTCTCTTGGGGAAACCTTGCTTGAGATTCTTATCTCTCACTTTGGATGTGATCCCAAATCGACCTCATGTTCAAAGGCCTTTGTTTATGTTTGTCCAGATGTGATCCTTAGTCCACCTCATATCGAGTTGTTTTGTATCCTAAATCGATTCACATTGCACTTCATTTTTGATCGGATGTGATCCCAGGTCAATCTCACATTAGTCAAAGAGGGGCAAATGTATGCAACCTAAAATGGTCACCTAGACTTTGTCTCATATTTAATTTGTCAACATCAACTTTCTGAATCAATTATTGTCACATTTTCAAATCAAATTTCTTAATCAATTCATAACTATTTCAAATGTTTCAATTTTCTCTAAGGTTTGAATGTTTCATTAATTTTATTTAATCAAAAGAAATAAATCCCTTTTAATAAATAAAATAATGTTATTTAATTGAAGTTAATATTACTTAAATAAAATAATGCTATTTAATTAAATCTATTTTTAATTAAATAATTTTATTTTATTTTATTAATATTCATTTCTAAATTACATAATCTTATTTTATTTTATTAAAAGAGATATTATCGTCTTAAATTAAATAAAATAAATGAAATATCCTCTCAAGAATATCTTGTGATGAAAAAAATGGAAACAAATCAGTTAAAAGGGAAATAAACTAAAAAAGAATTCCAATCAAGATTTGTTTCTATTTTTCTATTTATCCCACATTGCTTCTGAATTTTCCTTCAATTCCACTTTTTCCTATAAAATGAGCTCTCTCATTCTCATTTCAAAAAATCATGAATTTTTACATCAGACTTATGCTACAAATTTTTTTGAATTTTATCATTTGAGATTACACATTAGTTTGATTTTATAAGCATCTTAGTTTTAGAGCATATAGTTTAATATTACATTTTAGCTTAATCTTCATAGTAGATTAATTTGCAAAGTAATTCATTTATGGCATTGCATGTAGATCAATTTTTATTTCAATAAATTAGTTTTGTCTATTGCATTTTATAGTCATTTAGATTAGTTTTCATTGTTGCATTGCAAGAACAGGATTCATGGAGATTGGCATTCTTGCTTCTCCTCTTTGAATCTCTCGTTTCAAGACTGTATTTGCAGGGGTAATTGGGTCAATCTGAGGGCCACAATATCAATCCCTGCTCTTCTCGAATAGAGAGCTGTGAATTGATTTGCAAGGACTCATTATTGAGCATCCTTGCATGCAAGGATTCACAGAAGTATAACATATTTTTAGTTATACAACACTATATTATATTGACATAAGATTTTTGATCTACATTGTACCATAATTGAATGCTATGGCTTGTGCTTTGGACCTAAATTAAAGTTACTCATGTTGTATCTTATTCCAGAGTTTTAAAGGTGGAGTTAATAATAAAAAAATATAATTAATAGAGTGTGGTATGTATCAAGGTTGGATGGTTGAGGATAATGTTTGTGTGTTTGTGCTCGAGAAGGGAAGCATGTGCCAGTTGGAGGAAGTTTGTTAAGATGAAATAGGACTAGGTTAATCTCTCTAAATGAAGTGCATAACATCATTTATTATTAGTGTAAAAAAATTTGATTTAGGACTGACCTACCACACACTTCATGTCAATTTAATTTAGGTCCACCATTAGCTGACTTGGATAATTGTGAATATTGTTAAGAGGTTCCTAGTTGACATAGGATATTGCTAATCATATATGACTAATCATCTATTTATGGGGATGCATATATTTGTGACTAGGATTCATTCAATGACTAATCATCTATGGATGTGAAAGTGAGTGTGAATATTATCCGTGAGATGTAATGAGAGTTGTATCCTAATCATTTTGCACCATTATCAAAAGATCATATATGATGTGTAGGAGAGTGTATAAAGGAAGATAAAATCAAGTTTAAGTTGTGTAACCAACATTGAAGATCCACAAATTATATTTATAATCTGATAGGACTAGTGTCTTACTTATTTAGTTGGTGCTTATATATTTGTATTGGGGATTGGTGTCTCTAGTAGTTTGGTGCCTAGAAATACAAAAGGAGATAAGTGTTTTTGGTAGGTTGGTGCCCACTTCATGACTGTAAGTTCATTTTTTTGGGAGGCTATATTTGGATAGTAGCTATGAGAAGCTCTTCTCACCATGGCTTTTCTTATTTCATGTTTCCACATATATCTGATGTTCATTGTGTGAATGTGTGCATCTATGTAGCTTGATTAGCACTAGTTGTTTTGATGATTTAAGATTCATGTTTAGAGAAAATATTAATGGTAGTTCATGTTGAGTTAAAGAGTTTTAAATAGATTTGAATAAATTGATTCACCCTCCCTCAGTATATTGTGTTCCCTTTAATTGGTATCAAAGCTAAGTTCCTTTGAATAAGGTTTACAACTTGGGGTAGATTTGGGATGACACACTCAGCATCTCAAGAAGGCTTGTCTTCAAAAAGGGAACCACTCTTTGATGGATCCAATTATGAGTAAGTGCATGTACATGGAGTACCAAAAAGGGGACTTAAGTGGCCACTTTTTTTCTAAAATCAGGAAAGACTAACCTTGGGCAAAAAATTGAAGATAATTACACTCAAAATAAGATGCAATCAAAACAAGAGTCATAGTGCTCTAAATATGCTTTCTAAACTAGACTTTTTTTAAAAAAGTGGTAGAGGTTAAGGGGTTCAAAAAGGGGGGCCACACAAATTGGTCTTATTTTATCAAAAAAACATAACATAGTGTTTAGTGTGCCCCCCTAAATTTTTTTTAAAAAAATGTATTTCAAAAATCTCTTTAGTGAGAAATTAGCTAAAACCATTTAGTTTATCCCTAATTTTTTTGCTAATTTTTTACTAATTTTCAAAGTGGACACATCCTTAAAAATAGAAATTTGAGCGTGCTCCCCCCTAAAATTTAATATATATATTAATATGTGTAGAATGGATTCTATTTTCTAAAAATGTATGTATATATGTATGTATTTAGTATGTATGTATGTATGTATATATGTATGTATGTATTTATGTATGTATATATGTATGTATGTATGCATGTATGTATTTATTTATGTATTTATAAATTTATGTATGTATGCATGTATATATGTATATATGTATGTATGTATGTATGTATTTATGTATGTATGTATGTATGGGTTTACAGTTTACGGTATAAGGTATAGGGTTGAGGGTTGAGGTTATAGGGTTGAGAGATAAGGTTCAAGGTTGAGGGTATAAGTTTAAGTTTATAGGTTATAGGGATTAAGGATTAAGATATTGGGTATAGGGTTGAGGGTATTGATTTTACAATTGAGTGTAGAAGGTATCTATTTAGGGATAAGGGTTTAGGGTATAGTTTTGAGTATATAGGGTTTAGGGTATAGAGATTAGGCTTTAGGGTTGAGGGTTTAGTGTATAAGCTTTAGTGCATACGATTGAGGGATAATTTTTAGGGCTGAAGGTACTCATATTTAGTGTATATGGTATAGGGCTTAGGTTTGAGGGTATTGGGTATAGGGTTCATGGTATTGGGTTTATGGTTGAGTGTATAAGGTATCTATTTAGGGTTAAGGGAATAATGTATAGGATTTAGGGTTGAGGGTATAGGGTATAGGATTTAGGACTTAGGGTTGAGGGTATACATTTTAGGCTATAGGGTTGATGGTATGGGGTTTAAGGTATAAGATTTATGGTTAAGGGTATTGGGTATAAGGTATAGGGTTAACGGTGTTAGCTATACGGCATAGGGTTAGCTATAAGGTTTAAGGTTGAGGCTATAAGGTATCTGTTTAGGGTTGATGGTTTAGGGTTTAGGATTTAGGGTATAAGGGTTTAGGGTTTAGGTTATAAGGTATAGCGTTGAGGATATAGGGTTGAGGGTTGCAGTTTGAGGGTTTAGGGTTTAAGTATAAGGTTGAGAGTTGAGGGTATAGGGTTAAGTGTATAGGGTATAGGTATTAGGTTTTTGGATATTAGGTATAGGGTTGGGGGTATTAGTTTGTGATTGAGGGTATAAGGTGTCTATTTAGGCTTGAGGCTATATATTTTAGGGTTTAGGGTATAAGGTATAGGGTTGAGGGTTGAGGGTTGAGGGTGTAAGGTTTAAGGTTTAAGATATAAGGTTGAGGGATAGTGTTCAAGGTTGAGGGTATAGGGATCAGGGTTTAGGATATTGGTTATAGGGTTGAGGGTATTAGGTTTAGGGTTGATGGTAGAAGGTATCTATTTAAGGTTGAAGGTTTAGAATATAGGGTTTAGGGTATAAGGTAGAGAGTATAGGGTATAAGGTTGAGGGTTGAGGGTGTAGGGTTTTTGGTTTAAGGTTTAGGGTGAGGTTTGAGCTAATAGGGTTGAGGGTATAAGGTATAGGGTTGAGGGTTTATATTTTCAGTATAAGTTTGAGGGTTGAGGGATAATGATGAAGGATGTGGGTATAGGGATTAGAGTTTCAAATACTAGGTATAGGGTTGAGGGTATAGATTATAGGGTTTAGGGTGTGAGGTTTTAGGGTTTAATTTATAGGGTTGAGGGTTGATGGATATCATTTAGGGTTGAGGTTATAGGGTTGTGTGTAGGGTATAGGGATTATGTTTTAATATATTGGGTATAGGGTTGATGGTATTGGGTTTATAGATGAAGGTAAAAGGTATTTATTTAGGGTTGAGGATTTAGGGAATAGGGTTTAGGGTATAAGGTTGAGGATATAGGGTTGAGGGTATAGGTTTGGGCATATAGGGTTTAGGGTTGATGTAAAGAGTCTAGGCTTGAGGGTTTAGCACCTATTATTGAGGCATAGTGTTTAGAGTTGAGGGTACAAGAATTTAGTGTATAGGTTATAGGGATTAGGGTTGAGGATATTGGGTATAAGGTTTAGGGTATTGATTTTATGGTTGAGGGTATAAGGTATAGTGTTTAGGGTTGAGGGTATTAGATAAAGGGTTGAGGGTTTAGGGTTTAGGGTTTAGGTATAAGGTTGAGGTTTGAGGGTATAGAGTTGAGGGATAATGTCCATGATTGATGGTATAGGATTTTCAATTTTGGGTATAGGTTTTAGGGTTGAGGGTTGAGGGATAATGTTTAGGGTTAAGGGTATAGGGTTTCAAATATTGGGTATAGGGTTGAGGGTATTGGTTTATGGCTGAGGGTATAAGGTATCTATTTAGGGTTGAGGGTATATAGTATAAGGTTTAGGGTATAGCTTATAGGGTTGAGTGTGTAGGGTTTAGGGTTTAAGGTATAGGGTTGAGGTTTGAGGGATAGTGTTCAGGGTTGAGGACATAGATTTTTGTATAGGGTATAGGGATTAGGGTTTTGGATATTGGGTTTATAGTTGAGGGTAGAAGGTATCTATTTAAGGTTGAAGTTATAGGGTATAGGGTATAGGATTGAGGGTTGAGGGCATAGGGTTTAGAGTTAAGGTTTATCGTTGAGGGTTGAGCATATAATATTTAGGGTTGAGGGTATAGGGTTGAGGGTATAGGATTGAGGGTTTAGGGTTTAAGCATAATTTTGAGGGATAATGTTTAGGCTTGAGGGTATAGGGTACAGAGATTAAGGTTTTGAATATTGGGTTTAGGGTTGAGGGTATAATGTATATATTAAAGGTTAAGGGTCTAGTGTATAAGGTTGAGGGTATAGGGTATATGGTTGAGGTTTTAGGGTGTGGGGTTTAGGGTTTAAGGTATAAGGTTGAGGGTTGAGGGATAGTGTTCAAGGTTGAGGGTATAGATATTAGGGTTAAGGATATTGGGTATAGGGTTGAGGATATTGGGTTTATGGTTGAGGGTATAGTGTTCACGTGATGGTTACAGAATTATCAATATCCAACATGAGGCATTTGAGACAAAATACAATCAACCCTTAAGAGAAATCCAATGCCATAATCATTTGAGGCCAATACCACCTCTAATCCCATTACCCAACAATTTAGTTGTGGGTGATGTTGTGGAAGCATTTCACAATTATTTTTGACCTGACATGCCATTGTCCTATATTTCCCATCAACTTCTAATGCTCCTCCATAGAGTTACTTTCTCTATTTTTGAGATACCATAACTTGGGAAAACTATGAAGCTAATGACCTATACCCCTGTCAAGAGTGGGGAATTTTGAACACCTAACTTCCATGTCCACAAAGTTTAGGAAATCCAAAATGTGATCGTGCTTTGATGAAGCTGAAATATGCTCACATTTTGAGCAATCTAAAGCACACTTGTGCTTTGAAAAATTTGAAACCAACTCACATTTTGAGCAAGCCAAGGTGCAAGTGCACTTTTTGCAAGTGAGATCACACTCATGCTTTAATGTGAGCATGTTTTGGGTGTTGCAAAGATGGTTTCCATTGAACCAAAATATCAACTTGTTAATGCTTGATAAAACCACAATAGTTAATGAATCCACAAGAGGCAATTAAGCCATGTCACGAACGCAAGTGTTGCACTACACAACACAAGGAGACCAAGGGTGCACACTGTGCAACAATCTATTAAAAGGTGCAAGACAACTAAGAGGGGGGTGAATCATTTGTCACCAAATTCAATCAAAAAACTTAAAACACTTAACAACTTCACAACCACACTAATTTGTTATTAAGTATGAACATGTAATGCAGATAACAAAAAGAAAAATCAACAAAATGAACACTAGATTTTACATGAAAAACCCAATAAGGGAAAAACCATGGTGAGGGTTAACTCATAATATAAAGTGATAAAAAAACTAAATATGTAAGGCTCACTACCTAGAATAGGACTCACTGTCTAGAAACAAAAGCTCACTGCTTACACAAAGAGGCTCACTATCTACACAAAGAGGCTCAATGCCTACAAAAAGGGATTAAAAAATAAAATTGGATTTACAACCAAGATGAACTAATGAGAGTGTACCCAACAAGTGTTGATACAATTCCAGTGATGCTCAATAGATTAACTTAACACACTTCATCATTTTCACACTTCACATTCACATCAATGTCATTCTTTGCTCTCTTCTCTTCTTCAATCTTCAAAATTCTCACACATTTATATATCTGACCTATGCATAGGCATCGATTAGGTCAACCTAATTAGATGAAACCCTTATTTATCAAAATATAAACTATCAGCTTCAAGTATTTACAAAATATTTCAAAAGACAATTAAAATGTTCAACACACTACATCATGTTAGTATAGACCTAAGATAGGTCACACATATATCCGCATAACAAAATTAATTCACCATGCCTCCAATTATTCATGAGGTCAGCCAGAGATGGACTTAATAGCAAAAATTCAACAATAGAATAATGCCAATACACCATATGAGCACCTAAGCATGAGAGATTATGAACGTACATGCTTTCAATATCCATAAACATATTCCCAAAACTAAAAACAACAACTATCAACCGTGGAGGCTTACAGACCAAGATACATGTTGTCACCTAGAAATTGCACCCTACGCACAGTGATGAAAACTGAGCTTTCTAGTGAAACATGGGATCACTTCAAGGCTGTGGGTCACCTGAAGTTGAAATGAACCTCCTGAGAAGGCCGGCTTCCTTTGTGCTATCACCTAAACTACTGATTCTTTGAAGGGAAAGGAAGAAGGAGAATGCATTAAAATGAAGATTAAATCCTAAGGTGATACACCGAACTAATAATAAATTATGAAATGAAACAAGGTAATCGTACACTGGAAAGCTAATGATTAGTATTTCACTTACTCAACACAACCCCTTTAGACTTATGCATCATTCTCAAAAGGCTTGATCTACACACATATCTCAAGAAGGAAAGATGGATTTCACAGCTTTAAGATATGAATACAGATTTAGAAAAACACAGTTGAAAACTTGCATAACCTAAAAGTACAGAAATGAGAGTAATACAAACATTAACACTGGTCTTCGAGGTAAACTCTGCATTTTATTCCAGATTCCAGTTGAGTTACAAAACATACATCAACTGAGAAAGGATTTCAGAAAAATCACTAACTCTCCAAAATGCATAATCCAAACTATCTACAAAAAGGAAAAAAAATGCCCTATATACAAAAGAGTGTCGGCCCCTTAGGGCTTACAAAAATATCTCCCTTCGAGATAAATCTTCCTCAAATATTTTTATGGAATTAATGTTGCACCCCTGCATGTCTTTTTTGTCCATGTTGGTCAAGAGTCCTTCCCTGGAGAAGCCCTTTAGATCTTTTGTAGCTACCAAACGCATTTACTTCTGGTCCTCATGTCCTCCTTGAAACTCTTCGACCAACCTGCTTTGAATGCTACTGAGCTCAGAATAGATACACATTTCTTTTCATTCTGTTGATCTTCTTCTCTCTGGTCAAACCACCATGGCTCACCCTTAGCTCACTCTGATTGGTCGATCAGATGCCACATAGATTCCTCGGGTGGTCAAAATCTCCCTCTTCGGAATCACATGTTGGTGAGAAACTAATCATGTCTCCCCGATGTGATTATACCTCTCCACGACCATCAAAAAAACATGTGACAGTCGGTGAGACCTCCTAGCGAGCCACAAAACTCATATTGATGCCACCAAAACCCATCGATAAGACAATCGGCATCGGTCAGAAGTCATAGCGAGCTTCCCTGAGTCACACCAATACCCTTTCCATCACTTAGTCATCCGCATTTGGCAAGAGCTCCCTCAGTTGGCAGGAGGTCATACCGCTCTTTGTGAGTTACATCATTGTGCTCCTCCATCAGCAGGACATCGTGTGTCAGTGAGAGCTCATGTCGAAGGCAATATACTATTGGCAAGCCCCTTCATGGTCAGGGAGACTTCTTTTGGTCGGGGAGACCTTCTATCGAGCCCCTATTTTGTTTTTGTGAGACCTTTTCAGGTCGGTGAGAAGTTTTTCCAAGCCCCTAAATCTTTTGGCGAGCTCCTTCAAGTCGGCAAGACTTTCTGTGGGCGGGGAGACCTTCTACCAATGTTGCTATCCTTCACCAAGACCACTCCGCTTTGCCCAGACATCTCAGTGAACTCCTCTTTTCAATGAGGGCCTATGCCAAATTCACTCCGTGTTGCTGAGAGATCCCCAGGTCGCCGAGACCTTTCATTCTTCTCTTTATTCTCACCAGGCTCACTTTGTTTCGGTAAGACTCTTACTGAAGGTAATATTTTTCCTCTCCCACTGATAGCCTTGTGAACAACTTTCGGCGAGACCTCCATTAGTCACCGAGACCTCATGCCGAGCTCAAAATCTTTGGGCGAGCTCATCTCATATTAGGGAGACCTCCATGTGTCAGCGAGAGCTCTTGCTGAGCTCCCTCTTATCTCCCCGCTGACATCTCCTTCGCTGAGACCACCTGTTTGTCGCCAAGACTTCATACCGAAGGAAAAATCTTATGCCGATGGTGAAACCCCCTTCGATGAGACTCCATTTGTTCATCAAGACCTCCTGCTAAGAACAAACTATCTCCCCTAGTGGCAACTTATTGAAAGGCTATCGACGTGACTCCTTCCAGTCAAGAAGACCTCACAGCGGGCGACAAGACCCTATGGAGAAAGAATTCCGCTTCGGCAAGACCCTCAGTAGTCAGCCAAACCCTATGGCGATGGATGCCTCCATTCAGTGAGGCCCCTTCTAGTCAGTGAGACATTTGGAAAGTCTTGGAAACTCTCTCCTTAGAGGATTTTCATGCCGAACTTAGCCTTGTAGGCCTTCCAACTGAGATACCTGTGACCTAACACCAGATGTATGATTTTTCCCTTGTTGTAAATGTTCCATTTGGCCTTCTCAAACATTTTTCACATGATTTGTCTTGCCTCATTGAGCCCATAGGTGAAAATTGGCGACATTTTTGGCGACCTTTGCTATATGTTTGCCTGCTAAACATGAAAACTAGTAGCGAAATCTTGTCCATTGGGTGTGGAGTCATTAGGAAGCTCGAAAAAAGATTAAAACATCAGCCTTACACATAGCCCAAATGTGTTTGTAACTTAGATTCTAACAGGTTGCCCGAAACTCAAGAAATAGGAGAAACTAAAAAGAAAACACCCACTGTGCTGAAAAAACACTTAGGAAAAAGAAAACAATTAAACTAAAGTGCAGAACCACTTATTGGAAACATAAACCTAACCTAATATGTACAATGGAGGGTCTCATCAGACTTGAAAACAAGGCTTGAGGTGTATCCCATTAACTGGGATAGGAAGTATTTCACCTTCTGTTGTGGCCAATTGATAAGCATTGTGTTCCTTGTAGTGTTTGATAATAAATGGACCTATCCACATATTGTCAAACTAGGTGTGATGGCCTGGCCTGCCTTTCAGAACATCCCATTTGAGGACAATATCGCCTTCTTTAAAGTTCTTGGTTGTAGCTTTCTTGTCAAATGTTCTTTTTTTTTGGCGCTGATGATACTCCAGAGCTTTCATTGCTTTGTCTCTTGATTCTTTGAGCTCCATGAGCTCTGCATATCTCACGGAAATTGGGTCATGTTCCTCAAACATCTCCAACCAGTGAACAATGTCTAGAGTTGGAAGCTCCACAGACAGGAAATCTTGCCTCTTTGCCATAAACTAACATGTATGGTGAATTACCAATAGACCTCTTAGGAGTCACTTTGTCTGCCCAAAGTGCATACTTTAGATTTATGTGCCAGGTCCTTTGATTATCCTCCATGGTTCTTTTAATAATCCTGATGAGATTTTTGTTCGTGCTTTCAGCTAAACCATTACCCTGAGGGTAGTAATTTGAGGATGTATTCAAATGAATGTCATGTTTAACATCCCAATTAGTTACTCTTAAACCTATGAATGTAAGAGCGTTATCAGATATAATAGAGTCAGGAACCCCAAATCTAGTTATTATGTCATCATATAAATTCAATACAGAAGATTCATTTGCCTCTTTTAATGCAACCGCCTCTATCCACCATGTAAAATAGTCAGTGGCTATAAGTACCCACTTGTAACCAACACTAGAAGGTGGATTTATTGGCCCAATGAAGTCAATGCCCCATCTCGTGAATGGTTTTTGTACTTGAATTGGATGTAGCGGCATAGTAGGCAACTTTTCTTTTCCTACAAAAAGAGCACACTTCACACATTTCTTTTACCATGCATATGTATCTTTAAATAAGTTGGGCCGGTAATAACTAGCTCTCATTATCTTCCATGCAATAGTTCTTGGAGCAAAGTGACCTCCTACAGCTCCATCATGAAACTCATGAAGTACCTTCTCAATCTAATCACTGTGAATACATCTTAATAGAACACCACTCAGATCTTTTTTGAAAAGAACATTGTTCACCAGCACATATGGTATGGACTGCAATCTGAAGTATCTTTGTTTAGGTTTGTCTAAACCTAGTGGACACTCACCAGTTTATAAAAAATGGGTCATGTCTTGAACCCAATTAGTTGTTATCACAGGCACATCATCTTGAGCATTTTGAGACTCATTTGTATTAGCAAAAATAGTATCCTTTTCTAACTCATTTTCACTGCTTGACCCTGTAGCAAGCTGCTCATAGAGACCTTTACCTCTAACCAATTTGGTAATCTTGATATCCACATCATATTCCATAACCTTAGTGATCCACCCTACTCTTTTTTCATTCAGATCTTTGCTCAACAGAAATTCCTTGACACTTGGGTGTGCAACCATGACAAGAATTTTATTATTAGAGATTAAAGCCTTGAATCTTTTAAGGCTTCTTATGATAGAGAGAACATGCTTCTATACAAAGGAATATTTCTGTTCATAATCAGCCAAACCTTGATTGAAAAAGGCTATTGGTTGTTCTAAATTTCCTTCATTTTTTTGCACCAATATTGTAGAAATGTTGCTTGCACTACCATAAGCATATAGAATAAAATCTTTAGAAAAATTAGGATTTACCAACATAGGAGCTGCTGCTAAGGCCTCCTTAATTGTCTCAAAATTGTTCTTGGCATCTTTTGTCCAACTGAAAACTGCATTTTTCTTTAACATAGTTGTTAAAGGTTGTAGCAGGTTTGCAACATCAGGGATGAACCTTCTGAGAAAGTTGATTTGACCCAAAAATCTTTGTAGACCCTTCTTGTGATTGGGTAATGGCAACTCAAGTATAGCATTGACTCTTTCAGGGTCAATAGTAATTCCATCTTTTGAAACTATGTGACCTAACAACTTACCTTCATGCACTACAAAAATACTCTTCGTCGGATTGAGAGATATTCCATACTCTCTACAGTTTTCAAAAACTTTCTTGAGATGTGACAAATGTTCATTTGCATTTTTTGAGAATACAGTTATGTCATCTAGATAAACTAGTAGACATTTCTAAATTAAATTCTGAAATTCCATATCCATGGCACGCTGAAAGGTGGCACCAGCATTTGATAAACCAAAAGGCATTCTTTTGTAGGCCATGGTGCCCCACTTAGTTGTAAAAGTAGTTTTGAACTGATCCTCCTCTTTAACCAACACCTGATTATAACCAAAATATCCATCTAGAAGAGAAAACCTTTTTGATCCAGCAACAGCTTGAAAAATTTGTTCCATAGATGGCAAGGGATAATGATCTTTCAGAGATGCTCTGTTAAGGTCTCTAAAGTCTACGCAAATTCTTATTTCACAATTTTTCTTCCTAACCGGCACAAGGTTAGAAACCCATGAAGTGTGTTTAATAGGAAAGATGATACCCCCCTCAACTAGTTTAGTCAGCTCTTTAATCATTAAGGGCTCAAGCATAGGATTTAAGGGCCTTTGTTTCTGCCTTACTGGCTTAGCATTAGGTTCTAACTCAATTGTGTGCTGAGCAATATGGGGATCAAATCCTTTCAAATCTGAGTATTCCCAAGCAAATATATCATAAAATTCTTGGCATAAAGAAACAAAAGATTGTTTATCTTCATGTGAACAAATTTTTCCTATCTTAAGGAGTTTAACTTTTAAAATCTCCAGTTATTCATAATGTTCTTCTTTGATTTGCAAGCCATCTTTACCCTTTTTAAGCCGATCTTTAGTATTGAAAATTGACTCTAAGGTAACAAGACCTTTGGGTAACTTATTTTTCCTCAACTGTATGACTTGATCATCATACTGTTGCTTAATTTTTTCTTGATTAACCATGGAGAACTGATCTTCTTCAATCAAAAAAGAAAGGATCTATTCATCACTGTCAAAGACCTACCAGTGAATGTTGTTATCAAGAATTGATGGTCTGACTACAACCTTCACATACTGCTGTACTTTCTCTTTTCTAATGTCATCTGGAATATCAAGCTGTGCTCCAATGGCTATAAGCATATCAACATGTTTGTTCTGGTTCCTTGGAATAGATACTAAGTTAAAGGCATCAAACTCCTCAATCATATTCCACACTTTGCTTCTATAAGACTTTAGTGTATCATTTTTAGCAACATTCAAGCCTCTTATTTTATCGACAATTAACTCATTGTCCCCATAAACTTTCAAGCGGGTTAATCCTCTCTTCCTTTCCCACTCAAGACCTTGAACAAGGCCCTCATACTTAATAGAGTTATTAGAGCATGCAAAAGCAAAACGGAAAGTAGAAAAATACTTATCACCCTAGGGAGATACAAGCATTGCACCTCTTCCAACGCCATTTTTTTTCTTCTTAAACCATCAAAATACATCTCCCATAATTTATTCTACTGCTCAAACTGGCTTTTTGCACTTCTCTCGAGATTTGGCATTTTTGTCCCAGATTCATGCAATACATAATTGCCCAGACCAACATCCTGAATAAGCTCATTTGGATTATCAACCACGTTCTCAGCAGCCCATTCATTCAAGAGTACCTCAGGTATACTCACAGCTTGTAACTCTTGTGCTGTAGCAAGTTCGGTATCCTCTAAAACAATAGAATTAACATTTATAGTAGATGGCACATAAGGTTCGATGTGATCCTTGGTAAGGGACTCAGGAGTTATAGTTACCTTAGTACCATACCTAGTCCTAAAAATCATATGGGACCAATCTGAAGATAAATACCCTCCAATTTTAGCCATGAAGTCTCTAGACAAGCATAGAGCAAAAAATGGAGGCAAATCTATGACAAACACATCTTGCGGGATTGAAAAATTGGGACAAGCATATAGTGTGAGATTCAGATTTTTAATAACACCTATAGTGTTTACTACTGTCCCATCCAATTGGAGTACTTTTTTTCTAATGGCTGGTATTGTAAACCTAGCTAGTCTGCAATCTTTTTTTGCTTTATCGAACTGCTAGCCCTGCTATCAACCATGAAATTGTGCACTAATTTATTCCCCACTGTTAAGGAAACATAGAAAGGAGGGGGCTTGACACCATCACTTTTTTGTGTGGTAGTATCCAAAGTTGCATTGGTTAAAACTAACTTTGTTTGGCCTAAAGAGACTTCATTTGGAAGATTTGAACTAACTAGATTTGATAAGGCTAACTGTAACAAATTGATTTCACCAAGGATTGCTAAAGAATCCCATATTGAAATTGAAACATTCATTTTTTTCATACTTTCAACAATGTTGAAAGGTGCAGATATATTTACCTTTGGCTGCATCTTTACAACAGCATGGTCAGGTTGCACTTGACTTGTGGATGAAGCATGTAAAGGCTGCTCCTTACTAGTGTCATAACCTCGCTAAAAAATGTGTGGTACTTGCTCATTTGATGGACCAGCAACTCCCTTATCTTTATTCGTTGCTTATTCATTCCCAAAAGCCCTCTTCTTGGCTCTAGTATTAGGAGTGATAGATGTGTCATCCTCGTTCACTCCAAAAAATTCTTCTCTTTGCCAATTTAGGAGAGTTGAATCATTTGCAAGCTGATCCTGTTGCTGTGAATACCCCTCCTTAGGAAAATCTTGTGCACCTACAACATTTTGCAAAATAAGAGCTTGGTTGATGATGCCATTAGAGCACGTTGCATGATTATGTGGCTGATTACATGGATAACACCATTCATAATCAGCAGCTAGATTGTTTTGAACAGGAACAAGCTCTTTAACAACACTAATTGGAGCTGGATTATAGGCCTGAAAAGGTCTTGTGGCAACATTTTGTCTTGTGCCTTGGTAATTACCTTGATACTACTATCTATTCCCCTGGAATTGTTGTTGTTGACCTTGAAAAGGTTGACTTGAGGCCTGATTCTGTTGCTGATAAGGTCTAGAATAGGACTGTTGTTTTTCCAAGTTTACCAACTTATTACCAAAAGTCTGCAATAGACTTTTGATTTCCTGTAACTCATTTGGGGAACTTGAGATAGCAGCTTCTTGTATTACAACAGCTGGAATAGGTGTCAAAGGTACAAAAGGTGGTATCTGGAAAGGGAAATTTGCATGAATCTCTAGAAATATAGGCATTGGTGGCTTGGGAGAAAGTTTACCAGCTTGTGTTAGGTTGTTTTCAGATCTAATTGCTATTTCAAATGTGCCTGGTAGAGAAACACCCCCATTGATTGTATCATAATAGCTATATCACTGTTAAGAGCCTTCAGGAAGTACAAAAATGCATATTCTGGAGGTGGTCTTACCACTATAGGGATTCTATCCCAAGTTCTTTGAAATCAAAAATTAAAATCTATCATTTGCTCTTGAGGAGCTCTCTTAAGTGTAGTCAATTGTTCCAACAAGGATAAATTGTCAGACTTGTCTTGAAACTGCCTATGCAACTTGTCACCCAACTCATCCCAGGTGGCAACTGAACCTACAGTAAGACTCCTGAACCATTGTAATGCCCTTCCTTTGAATGATGCTGCAAGTAATCTTATAGCCACATCTTCTTGTATGATATGGTGAACCCCACATAAGAAAGCAACATCACGTATATGTTTAATAGGGGTAGTCTGATCTTCCCCACTAAAAATTGGAAAACTTTTCAAGGATTCCATTGGGATTTCATTATGTTGTAACAAATTTAATAGGCTACCTCTGTCGAATGGCACAAAAGGTTGATATCTGGGAGCAGCCATTGGAGGTGGGTTTACTTGCAAGCTAGGTGAATTAGAGAAAGGAAGAGCAGTATGAGGCCTCAGAGATGGACGAGTAGATTTAGCTCTTCTAGAATAAAAAAATTTTGTCCTAGACCTTTCGATTACTCTGCTTTGTCTTCTTGGTGGTGACAGCTGCAAATATTCAAAAGGAAGAAGACTACTCCTTGTCTGAACTCTTCTCATAAATTGTAACAGCATTGATTTTTAAGTTCTTCCTCTTTATGGAGTCACCAAGTATGCCAGAATGACTTCTTTGAAGTCTAAAACTTGCTAGTTGCATACCAAACCAACAATATTACGTGGAAATAGTCCCACCAAGTGTGCCAGAACTATTGTCACCTAGAAATTACACCCTACGCACAGTGATGAAAACTGAGCTTTCTAGTGAAACATGGGATCACTTCAAGGCTATGGGTCACCTGAAGTTGAAATGAACCTATGGAGAAGGCCGAATTCCTTTGTGCTATCACCTAAACTATTTATTCTTTGAAGGGAAAGAGAGAAGGAGAATGCATTAAAATGAAGATTAAATCCTAAGGTGATACATCGAACTAATAATAAATTATGAAATGAGACAAGGTAATCATACACTAGAAAGCTAATGATTAGTATTTCACTTACTCAACACAACCCCTTTAGACTTATGCATCATTCTCAAAAGGCTTGATCTACACACATATCTCAAAAAGGAAAGATGGATTTCACAGCTTTAAGGTATGAATACATATTTAGAAAAACACAGTTGAAAACTTGCATAACCTAGAAATATAGAAATGAGAGTAATACAAACATTAACACTGGCCTTCGAGGTAAACTCTGCATTTTATTCTAGATTCCAATTGAGTTACAAAACATACATCAGCTGAGAAAGGATTTCAGAAAAATCACTAACTCTCTGGAATGCATAATCCGAACTATCTACAAAAAGGAAAAAAAATGCCCTATATACAAAAGAGTGTCGGCCCCTTAGGGCTTACAAAAATATCTCCCTCTGAGATAAATCTTCCTCAAATCTTTTTATGGAATTAATGATGCACCCCTGTGTGTCTTTTTTGTCCATGTCGGTCAAGAGTCCTTCCCTGGAGAAGCCCTTTAGATCTTTTGCAGCTACCAAACGCATTTACTTCTGGTCCTCGTGTCCTCCTTGAACCTCTTCGACCGACCTACTTTGAATGCTATTGAGCTCAGAACAGATACACGTTGCTTTTCATTTTGTTGATCTTCTTCTCTCTGGTCAAACTGCCACAACTCGCCCTTAGCTCACTCTGATTAGTTGATCAGATGCCACATAGATTCCTCAGGCAGTCAAAAGCTCCCTCTACAGAATCGCATGTCGGTGAGACACTAATTGTGTCTCCCCAATGCGATTATACCTCTCCATGACCATCGAAAAAACATGTGACAGTCGGTGAGACCTCCTAGCGAGCCGCATAAGTCATATTGATGCCACCAAAACCCATCGGCAAGAAAATTGACATTGGTCATAAGTCATAGCGAGCTTCCTTGAGTCACATTGATACCCTTTCCATCACTTAGTCATCTGTATTCGACAAGAGCTCCTTCAGTTGGTAGGAGGTCATACCGCTCTTTGTGAGTTATATCACTATGCTCCTCTGTCAATAGGACATCATGTGTCGATGAGAGCTCATGCCGAAGGAAATATACTATCGGTGAGCCCCTTCATGGTTGGGGAGACTTCCTTTGGTCGGGGAGACCTTTTATCGAGCCCCTATTTTTTTCAGCGAGACCTTTTCAAGTCAGTGAGAAGTTTTTTCAAGCCCCTAAATCTTTTGGTGAGCTCCTTCAAGTTGGCAAGACTTTCCATGGTAGGGGAGACCTTCTGCCGACATTGTTGTCCTTCACCGAGACCACTCCGCTTCGCCCAAACATCTCAGCAAACTCCTCTTTTTAGCGAGGGCCTATGCCGAATTCACTCCATGTCGCCGAGAGATCCCCGAGTCACCGAGACCTTTCATTCTTCTCTTTATTCTCGTTGGGCTCACTTTGTTTCGGCAAGACTCTTGCCAAAGGCAATATTTTTCCTCCCCCATTGACAGCCTTGTGAACAACTTTCGGCAAGACCTCCGTTAGTCGCCGAGACCTCATGTCAAGGTCAAAATCTTCGAGCGAGCTCATCTCGTATCAAGGAGACCTCCATGTGTTGGTGAGAGCTCTCACCAAGCTCCCTCTTGTCTCCCCACTGACATCTCCTTTCACCGAGACCACCCGTTTTTCATCGGGACTTCATACCAAAGGAAAAATCTTATGCCGACGATGAAACCCCCTTTGGCGAGGCTTTGTTTGTTCACTGAGACCTCCTGCTGAGAGAAAACCATCTCCCCTAGTGGCAACTTAGTGAAAGGTTGTCAATGTGACTCCCGCCAGTCGGGAAGACCTCACAACGGGCGACAAGACCCTATGGTGAAAGCATTCCACTTCGGCAAGATCCTCAGTAGTCGGCCAGACCCTATGGTGATGGATGCCTCCATTCAGCGAGGCCTCTTCTAGTCGGTGAGACATTTGGAAAGTCTTGGCGACTCTCTCCTTAGAGGATTCTCATGCCAAACTTAACCCTGTAGGCCTTCCAACTGAGTTCCCTATGACCTAACACCAAATGTATGATTTTTCCCTTGTTGTAAATGTGCCATTTGGCCTTCTCGAACATCTGTCACATGATTTTTCCTGCCTGATTGAGCCCATACGTGAAAATTGGGCAACAATACCAAAGGATATAAACTGTATACTAGTTTAGATACCAAACCAAAATATTGGATCAAACAATAACTTAGTCTTGTAGTCAACAACCCATATAACATGGTGACATTAATGACAACACAAAACTATATAGTTAGCCATTCTTCTTCATTCTTCCAACAATCTCCCCATTTTTCATTGATGGCAACATGTGCCAAAATATTCTCTCCCCCTATCACTAGTATTCTTCACATGACTCTCTCCCCTTTTGACATCAATGGAAAAGGGCGGCCAAAAAGGTAGGATGTAAACATATGTATATGATAACATTGTATATGCAAATGAATTCCAACTCCCTATTTCAAACATTCAAGTGAAAATGACACTTTTTACATGAAATATTTTCTTGTACCTATCTCTTATGATCAAAATAATCCTTTTCCAAGCAAGCACAATTGAATTCATTATTGCACTCATACCATCCAATAAAGACAATTGCGTAAAATAGGATGTTTGGTCCAAAGACGGACATTGTTGTTCACAATCTTCTGCATTAGAGAGTATTCTAGAGAGATGATCTAACCGGACCTCAATAATTTCTTTCACCAGCTAGAAGGTTCTTACCAATTCTTCTCTTTTCCTCTGAGCAATCAGCAGTTCCATTTGCAATTCACCAACTCTTATTCTCTATTTTCCATTCTTGTCTTTGAAGAAATCAAAATTCTTTCGAATACAATTCATCTCAGATTCAATGGCTTCAATTCTGCTTCTAAAATTGTCAACAGTTGTCAACCACTGGAGACAATACCTATAGATATCAGATGCTTCTTTGATGTATTCTCTTGTTTCATTAATGTGTTTAGATAACACTCGTTTGGATTTTACGCGTCTCCTTTCAATCATTATGACCTTCAGGTCCTTCCAACAATTATTTTTCTTCAATAACCTCTACTAGATCATTCGGTAAAGAGTTAGACACATTTGAAACTAAAATACCCTTATTGAGCAAATAATCAACCAGTACATCATCAATTTCAAGTCTTTTGATCGAAGAGCATGCACTCCACATTTCACCAACCTTCTTATATCACCTTTATTTAACATCATCCATATATCCTCTAGATCAAAGGAGTCAAATCTAGACAATAATTCTTCTTCATTCTTCTCTTCTTCTAGAATAGAGATAGATTTTCTCCATTTAGATTTTGGAGGGGACTCACCAATGAAAACTTCCAATTCTTTCTTACCAGAGGAAGAGCCCACTTCAAACTAACTAGGAACTAGCATACCGGAGCATAGATTCACCTTCAAGGATGCAAGATAAGTTCTACAAACACTTACATTTTCCTCCATTGATTCCAAATACTTGTAAAAAAAAAATCCAACAGGAATATTAGCTTCACACTCAACATTCTCTCTTCCCAGTAGCAAGCTCAGAAAGTAAAATATCAAACATATGAGAAAAGACCCAAACCGAAAAGGATAGCCCTCAACCAAGGACATTATGACATTCTCAATTAGGTTTTCTAGTAATAATCTACACAAATCAAACTGCTTGCTTTCTTTAACCATCATGTGTACAAGATATACAACAATAGTTGAAGTCAAACCTTTACTATTTCTGAAATAGATTTTATAAGAAATATCGTACGTTACAGTAGAATCTGTAATATTATTTATTAATAGAGCTCGAGGGTCTTTTTCAATGCCAATAAGTTCTTCCACATCTCTTTATTTTATGGTTTTCTTCCCAGGAAGGTCCTCAACACTGCATAAACCAGTAATTGCTTTGATTGCTTCCTTCGTGATCAGGTAGGGTTTGTCCAATATAATGTTTCCATTCTTGAATCGACTTAACAAGAAAAAGATATATTCTTTATCTATAAACTAGGGAAATTATCCCCATAAATCCACACCTAGGGCTTTTATGTTCTCCAATTCATTTGTCTTCAGCCCTAGTTCCATTTCCTTTATCTTCTTATGATCAAATTCTTCCAATTCAACACCCTTCAACTTTAGTGGAATATTTCCACTCAATCCTTTGTCCATCGTTGTGTTTATCCTTTTTGAATTCGCTATTGTTCAATTGAAGCTTCTTCCTTTTCCCTTCTTCCCCTTTGTAAAATGAGAAATAACTCCTAATTATCTATAATAGTTCCTTCAAATTACCTTAGAAATGCTTCAAATCACTTCAAGATTGATTTAGGATTGCTCCAAGTCATTTTTCAAACTATTTAAGTGCACAAGTGATCAAGAAGACTTATGAATTTTACTTTATATACCATCAGTTTTCCCTAATTCACATTAAATGCAGAAAACTTCAAAAAGATTATAAAACCCTTGTTTCTCTGCACTATAAACCTAAATCAGTCCACAAGAGAACATGCTTGCATCATTTCTTCTGGTTTCCTTTCCATAACCTATGTTTACTTATTATTTACAATATATCCTCATTCCAACCTTTGGCACACCATACATCCAAGAGGTTTGTATAGTTCTCTATTAATGTTCCCCCTAAGACCATTCTAGGTCTAATTCCTAGATGAATTGTCATTACTGGATGAGGGCACAGATGCATCTATTGTCTTTGATTCTTCTTCTTTCTTTCTCCATATCTTATTCATCTCTTTCTTCACCTCATCTTTGTCAATTTTCTTCACTAACTCATTCTTCTCTACTGGAGTAAACTGCTTTCCCTTCTTTCTCTTGCAAACTTTTGAGATATGTCTGAGTTTGTTGTAGTTATATCAGATGACACCTTTCTAATTTTTCAGACCTCCATTAACCATTGTTCAACATTGATTTTCTTTGTGTCCAAATTTGTAACAAGTATAGCAATAGCCATTAAAGGATTTATTCATTCTTCCTCCATTAAATCTATTCATCATAACTTGACTAATCAATCTCAGCTGAGATCTACATTCAGTGGCTTTATGTCCAAATTTCTTGCATGAAAAACATTGTCCAAAAAATTGATTCATTTTACTTTTGCACTTAGTTGCCCTATGACCATATTTGATACATGAAAAATAGACACCATTGAAAGAGGGATACCTTTGTTCATTAGGTTATCTCACAGGCAGTTTCTTAGCAAAGTTCCTTGAATTTCCTTTCTACTTTCCTTTATTCTAAGTCTTATGATTATCTGTGTAGGCTCATTGCCTACAAAAAGAGGCTCACTACCTACAAAAGGGATTATAAAAAAAATTGTCTTTACAGCCGAGATGAACTAATGAGAGTGCACCCAACAAGTGTTGATACAGTTCTAGTGATGCTCAATAGACTGACTTAACACACTTCATCATTTTCATACTTCACATTCGCATCAATTTCATTCATCACTCTCTTCTCTACTTCAATATTCAAAACTTTCTAACATATATATGACCTATCATGTACATGCATCAATTAGGTTGACCTAATTAGATGCAACCCTTATTTATCAAAATATCAACTGTCGACTTCAAGCATTTACAAAATGTTTCAAAAGATAATTAAAATGTTCAGCACGCTACATCATGTCAGCATAGACCTAAGATAGGTCACACATATATCCACATAACAAAATTAATTCACAATGCCACCAATTATTCATGAGGTCAGCCAGAGATGTACTTAATAGCAAAAATGAAACAATAGAATAATGTTGATACACCATACAAGCACCTAAGCATGAGAGATTCTAAACATACATGCTTTCAATATCCATAAACTAATTCCCAAAACCACAAGCAACAACTATCAACTGTGGAGGATTGCGGACCAAGATATCAGAGGATATAAACTGTATATTAGTTCAGATACTAGACCAAAATACTAGATAAAACAATAACTTAGTCCTGCAATCAACAACCCATATAACATGGTGACATCAATGACAACACAAAATTGTATAGTTAGCCATTCTTCTTCATTCTTCCAACACAATCCCCTCCCCAGTACAAGCAAGGGGTTTGAACCCATGATCCAGGCTTTGATACTAGTTTTGTAAATATGGTTGTTGTTGCACCAAAATATTGACATGTTAATGCTTGATACAACTGCTAGAGTTAATGAATCCATAGGAGGTGGTTAATCTATGTCACGAACCCTAGTGTTGTGCTGCACAACACAAGGAGACCAAGGGTGCACACCTTGCAGCTTTGGGAACTATAAAAATGGTAAAGAAAAAGTAGGTGACCTATTATTTAGGCTCACATACTCTATTATTCTCCAGGTTCTACATGTTATCTAATTAAAAAAAAAAAATTCATGGTGTTCACAAAAGCACAAGCATATTCTACATATTCTACCACCTTTGCGCCACCTTTTTTTGTTTGACAACATAAAAAGGAGGAAATACCAAAGTTTTTAGATGAAATTTGAATATATGAACTAATATTTTCATGTTTGTAGTGTTGGAATGTTAATTATTATTTTTTTATTTAGTTTCATATTATATATTGGTTAATTTCATAGTTTTTGCTAATTTTATTAGATTTATTTAGAATTGAATGTTGAAATCGAAGGGACTTGATGAAATGCTCTAGTTTTTTAGGAGTTTGATGTAAGAAGAAAAAAAAATAGACATAATTGGACAATTTCTCAAATAAAATTCTCATATTTTAAGGTACATTCTCTTTATACATATCCTTTATTTCTCACCTTTACCACTTTGATTTCTTATGTTTCTTTATCACTTCTTATCTTGCATGCTTAATATAATTATTTAATTTTTTTATCATATTCATGCTTATTAAATTTACCTTACTATGATGTTATTATTTGAACATTGACTAATTTTTGTGATCATATAGTGACATACATTTCCTTTAGAGCTTACACATTGAGCATGGCCTCTTAGATTTACATCTTAATCTTGCATTGCCTTATCATATTGTTTGATTTATTACACTAGAAACATGGTCACAATGCCTTTTACATTATATGCTTCACTTGCTCTATCTCTACATTGGGGAAATCATGAATTCCATTATTATATTCAAATATTTCCTTTCCATATCCTTACAATAGGGGTATCATTCCTTCCCCCAATTCCATGTGCACATCCATCAATTGCCTTATCATGATTTTAGAGCCACACCTATTTTAGTGAGGAAAACTTATCCTTCCCACTCATCTATTATGATATCACTATATATATATATATATGTTTTCACATTTGGGGGAAACCATGCATTCCCTCTTCATCAATATCTTAACATCACATTCCTAGACCTACATCACCACTATGGACCTATTACCTCACCTCTAGCAATGGAACATGCACCTATATTATTTTTATGTGTTATTTTCCCCTTTCCTATAATTCCTTAACTCTTGTGGACACAACCAATTCTAATATGGTGTATGGTACATCCCTTATAAGTTTGATCTTCTAGGATTATCCTTGAAACTTCTCTTTACACAATGTTGGTACTTGCAGAGGTCTTTATACATGTGCCCTTGCATTTGGCTTCCATTTGTTTGTCATATTTCTAAATTGATCCTATCACTATCATCTTATTCTCCATGATCCTAGATGACTTTATTGACTTCATCCAAATTCTACCATGGTCATTCCTTATGGTAGTGTATGACATTGTACATCCTAATTTTATAATTATTTTTTGATTTGCGTACTTTCATCACTAGAAGTAAGAAAAAGAAAGTTACCAAATATTAAGGTATCTAAGGCATGACTAGGGCATAAGTTACTGTTACTATCTTTAGAGAAATACCAAAATTCATGCAAATTATGATGGGAGCCAAAGGATTATTTCCATATTAAGAGTGAACTTAAATTGCACAGAATAGCTTGGTAGGTATATGTATGCATCTAAAAATGGTCACATTATAATAAGTCTGGTAATTAATTAAATACAAGTATTTAATTAATCTCCTAAAGTCATCTACATATAAATAAATTTAATTATTTATTTATATTGTTCATTTTTATAATTCTTCTATCTTAATTAAATAAATAATTTTATTTAATTAAGTATCATCTCCTATATTCCTCTTAATTAAATTAAATAATTACAATTATTTATTTATATTATCATATTATTCTAAGTTTGAATATTTATATTTAAAAATGGAATATTCCTCCTCTTCATCTCATAGTTAAATTAAATATTTTAAATATTTAATTTAATGCCTTATAAATCCATCTCTCTCACATAATTAAATATTACTTATTTAATTATGCGGCCTTCTAATCTCATCTTCACACATAATTAAATATTGCTTATTTAATTATGCGAGTTTCTAAATCCATCTTCACATATAATTAAGTAAGTTTACTTATTTAATTATGAAAATTAATTTTAACTCATCCTTCAAAACTGAAACCTTCCTTCGGATCTGAATGAGAAAAATTGAAAAAGAGGAAACCTTCTATATCTCACTCAACTCTCAAAAAAATCTCTTACCGTTCATCTTACCAGACTGAATCTCAACCGTTGATCATTGCCAACTAAGCTTTTTCCTTCGAAAATCTATAAATTTAACCTTTCACAAGCCATTTGCATCGGATCTTCTTCATACATCTGCATTCTGCCAAAATCATTCCTCAATCTTTCAATCCATCTCTATCATTCTTCATCATTGCGTTGTTATCCTGCTGAAGTGAACCAACATTCCTCCATCATCAACCTTCAAAATCTCGCATTCTTGGTATAATATGCATTTATTTTTAAATCTCGTTCTTTAGTAGTCATTTTGTGGAGCTTAGCATACAAATCGGAGAGCTTTAGCAAAAATACTGGAGATAGAGGACAATTGGACATCTTCAGAGGAGCTGCTGCATTAAGAGTTTGCTTTACTTTGTTTAATCAGTTTTCCTTTGATTTAAAGTTTCATTGGTGTGCTTGAATAGTATTTATTTCATTTTAATACGCACATATTTTCAATCACACATTTTTGGCGCCCACCGTGGGGCTCAAACCCACGAATTTAACATTTTCTGTGAGTTTCTGTTGATAGTTTCTATGTTCTGGAATCGACTTTTCAAAAAAATTTGGCGTTTATGCGCATTTGACATTTTCTGCAGTGCATACGAGGTTTTCTGACTTTTGTTTTGCAGGATTTTGGAGCGCATATAGTCACTGTTTTGACGCATCAAGGGACTATTTTGGCGCATATATGGTAAAGAATGGTGCATATATCATTGCATTAAAAAAATAAAAAATTTAAAAAATTTTGACACGCATCGAGCATCTATTCTGGCGCATATAGCAACTGTTTCGGCGCATATAGCAACTGTTTCGGCGCATATAGCATATGTTCTGGCGCATCTAGCATCTGTTCTGGCGCATATATCATTGCATTAAAAAAATTGTAAAAAAAATTTTTTTTGACGCGCATCTAGCATCTGTTCTGGCGCATATAGCATCTGTTCTAGCGCATCTAGGCTTATTTAGCATTCTAATTTTTTTTTGACGTGCATCTAGTGTCTGTTCTGGCGCATCTGGGGCTTATTTAGCATTTTGGATTGTGTTTTAGCGCATACAGGCAACATTTTCATAGGAAATCTTAAAATGGTCGTATCTTGGTCATTTTTTGGTCTTTTTCAGAGCTTTTTTTTTAAATGGGGTATAATTTCATAAGCTATATAATGGTGTAAATTTTTATTAGATTTGACAGATTTAAAACTTTCAAATTCTTACATTTTTAAAAAAAATTGCTTGTTTTGGGATTTAATCACACTTTTGCTTGCATGCATATGTTTCTTCTTGTCTTGGTGACTTTTTGGTGAATCATACGGAGTTGGAAAAGCGTTGGAATCAGTCAAAACATCAATTTGGAAAGAAAAAATAACCAGGTGCACTCGTTTCATCCTTCATCTCTTAATCTTGTTTGTCACACATTTTAATTTGGGGCATAAAATTAATCATTGTTTGCAAACACATTTGGATTTGGGCTCTTAAAATGAATATTGTCTTCAATCACATATTGAAAATTGGGTCTAAAATTCACCACTGTCTTCCAGCACATCTTGATTTGGGATCTAAAAAGAACAAGTGTTTGAACTTTTTTTTACACACATTTCATTTCTAATCTAAGGGAAATTAATCATTATGAGTGTGAATCAAGTGTGTGTGTGATCACAAACACCTCATTTGGTTTACTTTTGTCAAACCCTTCATAGGAGGCTTGCTAGGGGATTTCATCACCCCTGGGGATGACCTTAATCAAAGTGTGAATCGAAAGACACGCTTGTTTGGAAGTTAAAATCTTATCACTCTTGGCTAAGCCCCAAAGAACTTTATACCTTTGGGAAGTGAAGGTGAATGGTGGGTTATCCCTTTCTCCCGACTGTGTGGCAGGATCTTTCTTTCAAATCATCCTTAGTCAACCTTGTGTAGACTAGTTTGAAACCTAATTGGCCATACCCACTTGACTAGTTCTAGGACTTGATGTGTCTTCTTCAAATGTGTGCTTAATAATCATATTCATAAATTTCAAATTCAAACTTTCTTATGTGTCTTGTGTGAGTGATTTATGTGTGTGCATGTGTGATCATTCATTTAAACATTTCCAAATCAAGCTAAACACCAAACACATAAAGATAAGTCACTCTATATGTTCTTGCAACACATTCACATCCTATCCATTTCATCCTAATCAATCAAGTCATCCAATTTAATCATTCCACATCATCACCATCACCACTTGTCAAAATGGTCATAATCATAAACAAGCCCAATCCTAATCATAAGCCCAAAATCATAACCCAAGGGGGCTATCCCTCTAGGCCAAATCATGAGACAAAACCTAAGCCCGAGATCATCATTCAAGAAGTCCCTTTCTCTAGTTCAAATCATGAAACAAAACTAGAACATAGAATCAAACTTCGAGGGGCTTCTCCTACCACATCTAATAATGACATGAATGATGTTGCATACTTTGAGGAACAAATCGATATGCAAGAGCTTACACACATGTGTGACACCATGCCCACATTCGAAAACAAAGTCCTAGCATCCCAACTTCAAAACCTCCTTCAAACACTTCACCGAATACCCCAACCCCTAGACCACCAAACCATACAAAGCCTTCAAACCCTCTTCCAAAATTTTCAACAAATTAAATCACCTCAAATCCAACACCTCCTAGCTCAAGCCAATCAATTCATTGCCACTTGTCAAATCCAACAACCACCACATCATCCCCTATCCATTCATTATCACCCTTCCACCTCATACCAATCTAATCCATCCACTTCTTTGCATGTCAATGCCACATCAACCTATCAAGCCACATCACAACAAACACATGTGACTTTAAGTTCTACCTTGGGACAAGGTCAAAATTCTTCATGTTCTAATGCAACCATTGACAAGGGGAACACCAATCTAGTCCATGCACCCTATAACTTTATCACACCATCATCCAATCAAAACCAAAACCCTAAGCCCACACCTTCCATCCATACACCTAAAAAGTATGCGACCCAAGGACTACAAGCAAGGAAACAATCATCGCCATGTCATTCAACTCATATTCTTGAACATACAAAAGAGTCATCAAACATCATGCCAAGTCCTTCAAGCCAACCATGTCATCCACAATCCCTTGATCCAATTCAAGAGTCATCCCCTTCCACCTCCATTCAAATAAGTCATGAGGTATGTCAAAAGCACAATCCTAAACATGAGGAAACATTACCCCATTATCCACATAAAGATCAACACCCTCCCAATGATTCCATTCATAACATACCTAATACTATTCATGATCAATCTTCCATTTTTTATGAAGACCCCTTTTATGATCAAGAAGACCATGATGATCCTCTTAGCCAATTTTATGCATTCCATGGTCAAGAGCTTTCCACCTCACCCATCCATGATGCACAAACATCCACTTCCCTTGATGAGACATATGCCTCCCAAGCACACATAGAAGATCAAATAAATACATTGGATCTAAGTGAACACAATGCTAATCAAGATCCTAATGATCCCCCATCACCCACTATCGACCCCATTGCAAGTCCTCCATCATATCCTGATGGTCTTTCCACCCTCATTCATGAATGTTCTTCCTTAGAACAAAAACCATTATTTTCTCCATCCAATAAGGAACTCATGTCTAGTGTTTCACCTACACCTAGTCCCATTATCCATTGCACACTCCAAAACATGAACCACCAAGGTAAATTTCTAGACCTTCATGAACAAGATATTTTGGAGTCTATCCATGTCAAAGTTCCTCCACGCTCTTATGGCCTTGGACGTACACCCCAAGGACAACAACCTAAAGATGTTGGTACTTCCTCCATGCATCCCAAGTCCACTTTCCATCATAAATCATATCATATGCCTAAAAAATATGTTGCCATTCCACCTCCATCATCCTACAAATGTCAAAAGCATGTGACCATACACCTTCCACCATCAACTCTACCACCATTGCTTCCAACTCCCAATATTCCTCCATCTAATCTACCTCCACTTCTCCCAACACCTAATATCCCCATTATCCAATCCCCTTATCCCTCCATCCATAAATACCCTAACATTCTTAATCATGATCAACAAATGCACACATTGTATAAACATGAAGCTTCCACTCATTCCATCCACCCCATGGGATTCAAAAATAAAAATTTGGATGCCTCTATTTATAAAGTCAAAAATTCTAAAGGTCTTAATGCCTTAGAATACAATTTCAAAAAGTCAAAGCCAAGTACATCTAAAAAGCTATATAAGCCCATACCTTCAAAAGAAAAGTCTAAAAACAAAATGGTTTGGGTACCTAAGCAAAAATAAATCAAGTCAAATGAGGCATCCATGTCACAAAAATCCCAACCATCCCCTCCCATCCAAAATACACATTCCATTCAAAAATATCAAAGTCCTAAAACCCACAAGCCAAATAAAAATCATAAAAATACTAAGTCTATGTGGGTACCTAAAGCACTTCATCACCCATCTCCTAAGCAAACATCTCCATTGCTTCCTACACCTCGTCCACATCAAAAGCTTCAATGTTTATCACAATGTGTGCAACCATTGGTCATGGTTCCCTTCCATCTCACAACAAATCCACATAACTCCTTCAACTCACCCTTCACTCATTATCCTACATATCTCCCCCATCATCTTCCTATGGTCCATGCTTTTGGCTAAGCCTCCCCATTCATCTTTTTCATAAGTCCCATATAATACCTATCATCTTCCCTACACAATCAATATCATAATCCATTATTCTCCTCCATCATCCACATCATAATCCATCATCTACCTAATCCATCCCTTTCATGTCATCTCTTACCAACATCTATGAGCATAATGGCACTTGACATGGTCCATGCAATGACATCCATCCCTAGCAGGACTATCAACTTTCATGGAACTAGACACTTGAGTCCCTCCTATCCATATTCCCCTTCTATCCAAAAAGTAAAACAAAAAACAAAAAACAAAAAAACAAAAAAAGTAAAGAGAAATCCCTTCGTCCAATGGTGAAAACCTAGTAAACAGGCGCCTTGGATAAGTACCATGATGAAAACCTAGCAAATAGGCATCATGTGTAGGTTTATCTTCTATGTCACTTACACTTGGGGGCACAATTTCTTATCTATCCAACCTATCATTTTCATGTCTTATCATTTCAATCCTACCTACCATCTTTAGCCATCATACCTATCATATCGAGTCCATTCATCCACCCTTCTTCTTTTGATCTTGATGAAGATATAGGGGTAAAATTTTGAAACATGTTTTGGGTATCTTTTGACATACCTCATCCTTCCAAACAAGCCTATCATTATCCTATTGCCATAAGCTTTGTCATGAAAAATCCTAAGTCTTGTACCTAGAATGGGGCATATTATTCCTATGTGATATAGTCTTTGGAAATCACATCCTTGCTCTCTTATGATGCATACATCCATTTCATTCACTATGACTTATCTTTTCCATCCATCCATATATCATGAGCATTTTATCCCTTATCCCATCCCCCACCCTTTCATCCATCAATCCCATTATCCCCTTGCACCTAGACTTGGTTTTCCCCTTGTCATTGGTATCTAGCACAAAGGCTACTCAAATTTTCATCCTTTGACACATCAAAACATTTCAAAAAATCCAAAAAAAAAAATCAAAACATTTCAAAAATCCAAAAAAAAATCAAAATATCCAAACAAAACAAACAAAATCAAATAGCCAACAAAAAAATCCAAGCAATAAAATCAATCCATCCAATTAATTCTTCCAATTTCATCTACTTAATCCATCACCTCAATCCAATCATTCAACCATTCAACCAAATCAATCATCTTCATCAAAACCATTTCATCCAATCAAAAAAATCAAATCATCCAAGCAAAAATCCAAATGCAAGTCAATCCTTAATCCATACCAATCAAGTCAATTAATCTTGTCAAATTATCCAATCACATCCTTTGGTCTTGATCCTAATCTTTTCGTAAACCAAATCAAAGTCAATCAATCAATTATCATCATCCTTGTGTTGCTCTAGGGACATGTCACTCCCCACAATGACAACACTATCATCATCATCAATCAATCAATCAATCAATGGTTTACAGCTTGTCGGGGCAATACCTTGTTTGTTTTTGTATCATTTGTGCATGCTTGCTTGCTTGCTTGTGTGTGTTATCATTTTATCTTGCATTTTTAATCAAATCCGTATCATTCTAGCTAATATTCATATCTTGTGTATGTTGGAGTAGCTTTTTGCACTATCCTTTACATCTAAGGTCATATCATACCTTTTGTGCATTAGGACTTTAATGCTCTAAGTCTATTTCCTCATACGTCTAAACAAGGTTGTATTATGCTGGGGCATGAGACACATCATCACCTTGGTCCTTATATCTTGGTGCATAACGTCTAGTGCTATATCAAACATCATGGTTGCTCACCTTCATTGTAGCATAACGTATCATTCATCTCCTTCATCCACTTCTTATCTTGCATCATTCATCTTATCCCTCTCTTTATCATTTCATTTCGAAAGCCTACCCGTGTTTGTTCAACCCGCCTATCCTCTCGAGGGGGCATCATCATTCCATCATCATCCTATCTTTATATCATTATCCATTATCCATACCTTAACTTCTTTGAAATGATGTTACTCGACACAAATCTCATCATCTCGAACATCATCTCAAAGAGGGGCAAAATGTATGCATCTAAAAATGGTCACATTATAATAAGTCTGGTAATTAATTAAATACAAGTATTTAATTAATCTCCTAAAGTCATCTACATATAAATAAATTTAATTATTTATTTATATTGTTCATTTTTATAATTCTTCTATCTTAATTAAATAAATAATTTTATTTAATTAAGTATCATCTCCTATATTCCTCTTAATTAAATTAAATAATTACGATTATTTATTTTAATTATCATATTATTCTAAGTTTGAATATTTATATTCAAAAATGGAATATTCCTCCTCTTCATCTCATAGTTAAATTAAATATTTTAAATATTTAATTTAATGCCTTATAAATCCATCTCTCTCACATAATTAAATATTACTTATTTAATTATGCGGCCTTCTAATCTCATCTTCACACATAATTAAATATTGCTTATTTAATTATGCGAGTTTCTAAATCCATCTTCACATATAATTAAGTAAGTTTACTTATTTAATTATGAAAATTCATTTTAACTCATCCTTCAAAACAGAAACCTTCCTTCGGATCTGAATGAGAAAAAGTGAAAAAGAGGAAACGTTCTATATCTCACTCAACTCTCAAAAAAATCTCTTACCATTCATCTTACCAGACTGAATCTCAACCGTTGATCATTGCCAACTAAGCTTTTGCCTTCGAAAATCTATAAATTTAACCTTTCACAAGCCATTTGCATCGGATCTTCTTCATACATCTGCATTCTGCCAAAATCATTCCTCAATCTTTCAATCCATCTCTATCATTCTTCATCATTGTGTCGTTATGCTGCTGAAGTGAACCAACATTCCTCCATCATCAACCTTCAAAATCTCGCATTCTTGGTATAATATGCATTTATTTTTAAATCTCGTTCTTTAGTAGTCATTTTGTGGAGCTTAGCATACAAATCGGAGAGCTTTAGCAAAAATACTGGAGATAGAGGACAATGGGACGTCTTCAGAGGAGCTGCTACATTAAGAGTTTGCTTTACTTTGTTTAATCAGTTTTCCTTTGATTTAAAGTTTCATTGGTGTGCTTGAATAGTATTTATTTCATTTTAATACGCACATATTTTCAATCACACAGTATATATCATAAAATTTTGGCAATACTCATAATATGAATTAAGGCTTAGAGGAAAGGTTTATGGTTTAAGGATTAAGGTTTGAAATGCACAATATCTGCTATAAAATATTTATGAAGCTTGAACCAATTACATGGAAAATAACCAAACATAAGATTATCCCCTAAGACATACATACACACTATCACAACACATACGATCAAATCAATTGGACTTCTTGGGTTGACCATTGTTATAGAGCATAAATCGCATGGAATTCCTAGAATGGAATGTAGGGAAACAAATTTATAAAAATGGGGTAGGTTCCAACAATAGCTATAGTATGAAATGAGTACCCCTAGTGGATATGTCATTTGAATGAAAGAGAATTTTATTTGAATCTACATGTTTGATTAATTCTTTGAGTTATATTATTTTTGTGTGAATAAATAATGATTTCTTTTAGATGATTGATTTTAGTCCTGGTGTTATATCAAGTTGATCATTTCATTTCATTTATATGCTATGTTATTTTCTATGTACGAGTAGTTATATTTTTTCTTATACTCATTTCATTCAATGCTTAAAAGCTTTCGAATGTTGAAGATTCATTCCTTTCTTGCTTTCTAGTGAAAAGCATACATCATTTTAAATTTGTACTTTCAAGATTTTATTGAAAATATATAGAGGGAGTTGTACCTCTTGAAAATTTAGAGAGTAATTATTGCACATAGAAATAATTAACTCAATTGTTGATGACTGATTACATTTCATTTGGGAAAATATTTTAATTTAATAATGATGCAGGAGCATCCTAGGTGAAAGTGCAATCAACATCATCCCAAAAAATATCAAGTTTTAAATTTTCATTTGAATTTCATCTTAGGGGGATTTCATGTTAGGAGGCTATTTTAATAAGTGATTTTAATTTTATTTATTTAAATAAAAATTCACCTTTGTTATGCAAGTTGGAAGTGGAGATAGTGGAGGCGTAATTGTATTTTTTTGAAAAATTCTAAAAAAGAAAGTTTAGGCATTGGGATTGGGAGTTACAAAATGGGCTTAAAAATCATTTATTGATTTTTTTATTTGGGAAACAACTCATTATGATGATTTGGTCGTGATTTTTCAAGAGGAGTAAAAAAATTTATTTTTTTTAGATTTTTGGTGAATGATTTTGTGGCAGGTTTTGGAGTTTTCATTATGACTGCAGGTTTTGGAGGTTGGAGAGTTGGGCATGGCATTTCTCAAGAGGTTATTGAAGTGTTTTTTTGAAGCGAATAGTTGTTATTTCTTTGTTGTAGTTTTTTTTGTGTTAATTTTCAGATTATGTATGGGGTATATGTTGCTTTCAATAAGTAATTTGATTATTAAAAATGAATATGTAATTATATTTCTAGAATGAGATCTTTTATTGAAAATTTTAATTATTTTCATGAAACTTTGTAGTTGATTTATATGCATTGTTGAGGATTTTTTACATGTTTGTTATTATAAAAGAGGGTTGTTGAGAACCCCTCTTTTATTAGTGGTATAAAATCAGGAAGATTCTAAGTGTGTGAATAGACTGTCAAAGAGACGCAATTTGCACCAAGATTTTTGTGTTGTGGGTGTTGTAGAAAATGTATGCAAGAGAAGCCCCATTGGTAGGGGTAGAGGTAGAGAAAGAAATGAGAATTTTATCCATGGTGACGATTGTAGAGCCTTTAGAAGATAGGTGGAAGAATTAAAAGAAGAAATTAGAAGAGGTTTTGCACATAAAAGAGAACCAGTAAGTGATGAGGAAGAAGAAACCTCAAAGGATGTCATCAAAACAAGTGAACAAGGAGATGCAACAACAACAATTACCAATGACCCATTATTTATTTCCCTATCAAGGATGGGAAAAAGACCAAAACTTGATGTTCCTACACTCAATGGTAATTTTAATCCAGAAGATTTAGTGGATTGGATCAAAGAAATGGAAGAATTCTTTGAGTTTGAAGAGGTTGAGGATCCTGATAGGGTGAGGTATGCAAAAACCAAATTGAAAGGGCATGCTTCAATTTGGTGGAGAGAGATTCAATTGGAAAGAGGAAGAAGAGGAAAGGATAAAATCACAAAGTGGAACAAAATGGTGGAGAAAATGAAAATACAATTCATTCTAGTGGACTATGAGCTTGATTTTCTCGAAAAAATGTAAGGGTTAAAACAAGGGACCAAAACAATGAAAGAGTATACAAAGGAGTTTCATAGGATCCTTATAAGAATAAGCCATGTAGAAGAAACTAAGGATAATATTGAAATATATATTAATGGTTTGAGACCAATAATACAAGAGGAGATGACTTTGGTGAGAGTTTTCACAATGGAAGATGCCTATCAGATTGCCTTGAAATTGAGGAAAGAATGAACAAAAGGTATGAAAATAAGCAAAGAGGAAGAGGTAATGATGAGGAGGTTGAATGAAGATCAAATGGAGTAGATAATAATAAGAAAATAGAAAAAAAAAGTGTTGGTGTAATTAAATGTTTTGTACCTTGTCCTAGGTCATGATTACACCTTAGTTAAGTTTACTTAGGGACCACATAGGAGGTTGTAGGAGATTTTCCACCTTTGGTGGAGTTGACATCTCATTTCCTCATCACTTCCACCTTTTGTGGACACATCATGTGATTATCTCTCCACCTTTTGTGGGTGATCCACCTTTTGTGGAGATTATCACATTATCCTTTTCCACTTTAGATGGAGTGATAACTTTTCATTGTTGTCTCATGTCATAATATTATGACACTTGTCATAATCTTATGCTCTCCTACATTCTCACCTTGGCTATATATCCAAGGGGTCTCTTATGTACAATTGTACCATTCTATCATCTCATATTATTGACATTGAATATAGTTTATTCTTGTCATATTCTATCTCTCTTTTGTGCTTTCTATTAGGCCTCTAGATCTTGGGTGGCTACCTTCATAGCCAATTCTTACATGGTATTAGAGCTTTTGGAGTGCCTTTAGTTAGTCTTTTGGAGATATTTTTGGAGGGTTCCATTTTTGGCCTTGTGTTGCAGGTGAATTTTGGGAGCTTGTTGCATCAGATCTGAGCTCGCCATTGCATCCAGAGTGTCTGAGATAGTCAAATTTTCCTTTTGTTTTGTCTTAGTTGGACATCAGAGGCCAAATCTGCAAAGGGTTGAAGATTGGAGGTGGTTACCAGATCCAGGAGGTAGCTGTCATTTCAGAGCATTTTACACCAAAAAGGACACTGCCATTGCGTTCAAAAGGGCCAAAAACCCCTAAATTGACTGCCAAATCATCTGAATTGGAGCAAGTTGCTCTTGAAGGCAAAAAAAATTTAGCAGGCAGGCTGTATGGCCCTACTTGCATAGGTACGATTTTTTCAATAAAATAAATTTTTATTTATTTTTTTGGAAAATTTTGATTTAAAAATCTAAAAAAAAAATTATTAAAAATCAAAATTTATTTTGATTTTAAATCAAAGTTTTTTAAAAGTATATAATAAAAATTTTAATTTTTTAATAAAAGAACCCTGTACATAGGGGAGCCAGACTGACCCCCGACCCCTAGGTAAGAGGTGTGATATGGCTGGCGCCGGTGGATCCGTTGGGCCACCCCCTGGCCACCCGAACTTTTAAAAAATCTTTTTATAAAACTTTTATAAAGTTTTTAAAATTATATTTTTTTTTTTTTATTTAGTTTTTTTTTTTTTAAGTTTTTTAATAAAATAAAACTTTTCATTATTAATTTTTAATAATGTTTTTAATAAAACTTTAATAAAGTTTTTCTTTAATATTAATATTAAGTTTTTAATAATTAAAAAAGTTTTTTTCTTTATTAATTTTTAATAAAGTTTTTAATCAATTAAAAAAAAAAACAATTGTTTTTTCTTTTCATAAAGTTTTTCTAATAAATAAAGTTTTTAAATTAAACTTTTTAAGTTTTTTTTTTTAAATAAATCATGCAATAACATGTAAAATTGGAGAATTTATTTTGCCTCCCGATCGAGCCTTGCCTTGGACCATTTGCTCCTCTAATCGGCAGTCAAATGGGGGTCAGTTGCTCCTACTGACATCCACCTGGAGGGATCTCTTCATAGTCT
Source organism: Sequoia sempervirens (assembly GCA_007258455.2). NCBI lineage: Eukaryota > Viridiplantae > Streptophyta > Pinopsida > Cupressales > Cupressaceae > Sequoia > Sequoia sempervirens. The sequence continues at coordinate 645,003,269 of VDFB02000003.1, forward strand.
TCTGCTTCGAGGCACCTTTGGTTGGCTTCTTCATCAGCATTCTCAGTTTTGCATCATGATTATTGTAGTTCTCCTCTTTGTAATGTTGTAATCGCACTAAAATAAAGTGCCACAATCTTCTATTTCAGTGTACTATGTCATGTTTTGTATGCTTCTTTGGATTGATCTATGTATCTAGTGTTAGTTCCTATATACTCAGCGTATGCAGCGGCTGTTACCCATGCATTTTGGTGAGATGGACTAATCACCATATAGACTCCTATTTTGGAAGCATTCTACCTATTTTCAGAAGTTTGGTTCTACATCCAGAGACTTGGTGCATTGCTCCAGTGAGACTTGGATTGTACAAATTGTGCATGGCTCCAGTGAGGCATGGATTGTACCAATCTGCTATTATTGAGCATTCAGTTAATGCTCACGCAGTTGTCTTTCTGGTTTTGACCTTATTCCTGTTGCAGTGTGGATTCTTCTACAGTTCTTGATTGACAGATTCTGCAGTTACTCTTGAGTTGATAGATTCAACTCAGTCACCAGTTATGTGGCATCTTCTGCAGTTGTACCTAATTTTTTCTATCAGTGCTTTGCACAGTTTGGCATTTCTTTTGGAACAACATTTGGAGGACTCATCATCATCCTTGGTCCGCTCTACTTTAGCTTTCACATTGTTTTACATCCTCTCCTTCTTCAGTTTAGATTGGGGACTCTTGATATTATGACATTTGAGAAGTGACTACACCATTGCAGCTTCACATGGTTTGGGGAAGGCATCTTTCAACATCAACACAGGGAACTTTGAGCAGATTTTAGAGACTTCTTACATTTTGAGGGTTCTTCCTTCTTCACTTGTGGATTGGGGAGACTTCATTCATGCACCTTTAGTATTGTTTCTTCCTAAGGGGAGGAATGTTGTTCGACAGTTTTGGAGCAGCTTCTTCATTCCTTCTCGAGCATCTTCCATAGGTGATCATTGTACATTGAAGGGGGGATACCTTGTCTCTCTTCTTCTCTTGTATGGGGGGGACTTTTTCCTCACATGGGGTTTTTTCCTTCTCATGCTATGTTCATAGCTTTTTGTATCTCATCTCTCTTTTGGGGGGTAGTTTTTTCCCACTAGGTTTTTCTATCTTTACTCCACTTATGAGAGATTGCATTGTTTGTACATGGGTACCTAACATGGCCTAGTAGCTGGGACCCATCTTTCATTGTTTTCTTTTGTGTACATTCTCCCTAAGTTGCACTTAAGGGGGGTGTTCGTGTAATTAAATGTCTTGTACCTTGTCCTAGGTCATGATTAAACCTTAGTTAAGTTTACTTAGGGACCACATAGGAGGTTGTAGGAGATTTTCCACCTTTGGTGGAGTTGACATCTCATTTCCTCATCACTTTCACCTTTTGTGGACACATCATGTGATTATCTCTCCACCTTTTGTGGGTGATCCACCTTTTGTAGAGATTATCACATTATCCTTTTCCACTTTAGATGGAGTGATAACTTTTCATTGTTGTCTCATGTCATAAGATTACGACACTTTTCATAATCTTATGCCCTCCTACATTCTCACCTTAGCTATATATCCAAGGGGTCTCTTATGTACAATTGTACTATTCTATCATCTCATATTATTGACATTGAATACAGTTTATTCTTGTCATATTCTATCTCTCTTTTGTGCTTTCTATTAGGCCTCTAGATCTTGGGTGGCTACCTTCATAGCCAATTCTTACAAAAATATCAAGGCAGCAACAAAAATTAAAGATATGATGATTCATATGGTCCTAAAGATCAAAATTCAAGAGGTAGAGGAAGATTGGGTAGAGGTTTTGGAAGAGAAACCTTCAAAGGAACTTGTTTTAAGTGTGGAGAAGAGGTTCATAGATCATATGATTTCCCTCATAAAGAGGAAATACTGAGAATACGATTAGAAAATCATAATAGAGTATCAAATGTGAATAGAAAATATGCATGGTCATCACATTCCAAAAAAGCAGAAGATGGTGAAACTTTAATGGTTAAGAAAACCTTGTTGAATGAAGACAATAAATCCATTCAAAGAAAAAAAAAATAGAACAAGATGCAAGTGCCAAAACAAGGTATGTAATGTCATCATAGATGGAGGTAACATAGATAATCTCATTTCTAAAGAGATTATAAAAAAAAAAATAGCTAGAGAGAAGAAGGCATCCACATTTGTATAAGATAGCATGGCTACAAGATGATAGGAAAGTTTTGACCAGAAAATAATTTTTTTTCTAAATCTTAATATAGGAGGTTATAGAGATGAAATTTTATGTGACATTATTCTTATGAATGGTTGGCATGTTTTATTAGGAAGGCCTTGGCAATTTGATAGGAAGGTGATGCATGATGGTTATGCCAACACATACAATTTGATGAAGGATGGAGTGAAACATAAATTGAAGCCATTGAAAGAAGAAGTGGGTAACATTTTCAGCAATGCAAGGTCTTGTTTGGTTGATGAAATTATACTTTTAGATAAACCATTAATATGTTGGTTTTGGTAACACTAACCATGATGAAGATGAAAATGTGATTTTTTGACTCAAATCGAAGCAGATATCTCAAGTGGAATGAAGGTAGCAGCAGAGGGTAAGGTAAAATCTAATTTTATTGTTTCGATTGATGAGAAAGAGAGTGAAGGAATAGATAAGTTTGTGTTGGAAAAATGTGTCTCAACCTTGCAATTATATAAAGTTTTTTCTATAGGATATATATATATATATATATATATATATATATATATATATATATATATATATTTCCTAGTTACACTAATAGGTGTAATATACAATAGTAGCAAGGGAAGAGTGGGACGTGTGTAAATATTTTTTGTTAAATTTTTCAAAAAACTCCTAAAATGTTCGACATACATTAAATAAATGATACATTGTAAATCTAGACCATTAATTATTAGGTTTAACATCTAATGGAGGATATTTTGTTGGCCTCTTTTTCCCTAGAAGGTAACCCTATTTTATGAGGGCATTGTACTACGATTGTAGGTGGTGATGTATTATGAGAGTCTGATAGCAGTAATGTTGTCTCTAGATCTCTGGTGGTGATACTCCTGTGCGAAGCTTTCTCTACAAGTATATTGTAATCTTTGTGATTTCTTGATGTAGTAGGGAGTGGCCTGCAACACACTCAAACACAATTCCAATCTGCCACAACAATTGTCAATTCAAAATTTCATTAAAAATTCATCTTTTCATCAAATCAACTCTTTCCCTTATATCATAGGGAATCCATTCAATCGGGTGTAACTAATCAACCACTTTCTTTCAGAAAATGACCTAAAAATTTTTAGGGACCCATTTAGACACATAAAAACATATCATCAATTCACCAATGGTTTTTTTGTAACTATTTCCTCAAATCGGGGATTTTACACCTTTTAGGGCTCAAATTAGCCCACTTTTCCAAAGAAACCACTTACCAAACTTGTCCAAACTATAAAAAATATTAGGGTAACAATTCTAATGTGCCAAAACCATAGGATGCACCATTAGATCTCATAAATTCATTCTTCTAAGGGCCAAACCATAAAACCCTCATCCAATGCCTAGAAACCCTAGGGTTTATTGAAAGTAACACTTCCCAATCTCACCAAAACTCAACACATCTTCAAAAAAACCTAAAACAGTCTTCTCAAGCTTAATACATCATAAAATTATGCTGCCCAACACTAAACTCAACTTGACTCATCAAAACCATACATTTTCATAAGGAAAACTCAAGTTTCCATCATAGGGCTTCACACCCACATCATTTCCAGACCTCCCCTATTCCTATTCACCATTATTACACCTGCACCTAATATTTTTTACCCATTCCATCAAGAAACAGATCAATTAGAAAGGTGGAATGGGTTTAGATCATGTTCAAAACTTACAAACCCTCAAGACCCTGTTTTATGGCTGCTCTGTGAAAATTAGAGATTAAATGCTCAAAACTTAAAGTGGTTCCTTAAAAATGGATTCAAAAGAATGAATAAACAATCTACACTACAAGACAACACAAATTTGAATCAATAAACAGTTGTACATATCATACAATATGCTGCTACAAGAGGAAATACAAAAAAATGGAGAAAAATTAGACTTTTATTCAATCTTCAATCTTCAAAAGAGTTTCAACAACCTCATTTCAAGTTATACAAGAAATTTATATTGTTTCCCACCAAAAAACAACTGCTTTAACTTCCCCAACAAACTTTTAAACTCTTGTGACCATTGGTCTTCCTAGGATTCAAATTTTACAATTTTTCAAATCTTGTATTTTTGCACAATTACAACTGTTCATTTTTTGCACATTTGATACCATCAAAACCCCTAGACACCTAGACCTCATCACCAATGACTTGTTACATCATCAAATGGTCTTATAGACCTTATTTTAAACAAAACTCAAAAAATTCTAAAGCCTAGACCTTATGAACTTGAATGGATAATTTTGCACCAATGGTGCTCCTGCACCATTTTTGAATAATATATTGGGTAGCTTTTGGAGTGTGGGGTATTTCTCCCAAAAGGGTTTTCCCCACGTAAATCACTATGTCATTGTATGCATGATATTTATTTTTAATTTTCTATAACTGATAAATATCTATAATTTTTTTGAATTATTCTCCTCTCAAGAATAGTGTAGGAAGTTGTTCCACTACCTTAGCTTCCTTACAAGTGGTATCAAAGCTTGGTCACCTATGGTTTCAATTATGGACATTGGATTTTTTGAACTAATACATATTTGAGTGGGAGCTTGTGTAGAAGATAATTTTTGATCTTGTTGTAGGAATTTTCAAATGGAAAGTTCATCTGAGAGAATAGAGGTGCATATTTTTCTAGAAATAATTTTGAGATGTGGAAGCTGAAGATGGAGGATCTATTGATAGATCAAGATCTATGGGATGATGTTGATGAGAATATTTCAAGGCCTAAAAATCATACTCATGCTACTCAATATGATTTTATGGAACATAAATCCAAGGCTCTAATTAGGTTGTGCTTGGTAGACTTTGTTTTAATTAATTTCCATGAGGAGAACAGAAACTATGGAAGAATCTTTGTGAGATGTATCAAGCCATATCTTTAGTGAACAAGATTTTCTTGAGGAAGAAGTTGTATTCCTTGAGAATGGAAGGAAGTGGAAGAATCACAAACCACCTAGAAGCATTCAATATGTTGGTGGCTCAATTAACATCAGTTGGTGTCAAAATAGATGAGGAGGAGAAATGTCAAATCTTGCTTTGTTCTTTGCCTGATTCATGGGATTCTCTTTTTAGGCTATAGGGAGTACTTCTATAATTTTGAAGACTAAAGATGTGGTGGATTCTTTACTTTCTGAAGATATGAAGAGGAAGGTATCCATCACTGCTAAGGAGGCCCTAAATATTAATGGAAGACCTAAGGAAAAAGGCAAGAAGAATGATAAGCGTGAAAAATCCAAGTCCAAGGGGAGATATAAATCTCCTAGAAAGTCCAAAGTTATTTGTTGGAACTGCAGTAATCCTAAACATGTTCATAAGGAATGCAAAGAAGAAAAGAAGAAATTTTATTATGATTATGAGCCTAAGAAGGAAGATTTTTATTCATTCATTGCAACTTTGTCAACTCATGTAGGTAATGATGCATGGTTAATTGAGTCAAGTGCATATTTCCATATGACCTTTAATAGAGATTGATTTTCTGAATATGAATAATTTGATGGAGGTAAGGTGTACTTGGGTGATGATTCTCATTTAGACATTGTTGGTTGTGGTAAAGTTAAAATTAGGTTTCCTAATGGTTTAATAAAAAGGAATAATGGTGTATTGCATATCCCTAGATTAGCACAAAATTTGTTATCTATGAGAAAACTAATAGATGTGGGTGTGCAGATAGTATTTTATGATGCATGATGCAAGATGGTTAGAGGTTCTATGGTGATTGGCATAGGTGTTAGATATGACACATTGTATAATCTTGATGCATGCACTATTGAGTGCAATAGTATTTCTGTGAAAAACAAGTATGTGAAAGAAATGAGGGTTTCACCTTCAACAGATGGTCATGGATTTTGGGTACCCAAGGGTGCTCTTTATTCTAAATCAATGTTACCTATAGAGAAAAATATGTTATGGCACCATAGACTTGGACACATTGGAGAAAAGAGTCTAACGACCTTGAAAAACAAAAACCTTGTTGAAGGTTTGTCTGATTGTAATCTTGAATTTGATTTATGTGAAAATTGCATTTATGGAAAACAAAACCACATTTAGTTTTACTTGAGTTCTCATAAATATTTTGGTGTATTGCATCTTATTCATTTTGACATGTTTGGTCCTGTAGATGTTCCTTCGAATGGTAAATCCACATATTATGTTTCATTTATTAATGATTATAATAGAAGGACATGGGTATATTTTTTAAAGAGTAAATCTAAATTTTTTAGTCAATTTAAAGAATTTAAAGCAATGGTTGAGTTGCAGACTAGAAAGAAAATAAAATGTTTGAGGACTGATAATGGTGGTGATATTTTCTCTAATGATTTTGATAGATTTTGTAAAGATTGTGGTATTTATAAACAGAAGACAACTCTGTATTCTCAACAACAAAATGGAGTTGCAAAAACAATGAACATGACACTAATGGAGAAGGCTAGGAGTATGTTAAGTGGTGTTGGCCTAGAACAAAGGTTTTGGGCTAAAGTTGTTGTCATTGCTTGTTACCTAATTACGAGGTCTCCTACATCAAATCTCATTGATAAGACACCTATAGAGGCATGGTCGAGCTGCAAGCCTTCATTAAGACATCTTAGAGTTTTTGGTTATGAGGCATATGCACATGTGCCAAAGGAGAAGTGAAAAATGTTGTAGAAAAAGGTTGTGAAATGTATCTTCATTGGATACAATTATGGTGTGAAAGGATACAAGCTTTGAGATCCTATTGTACAAAAGGTAATACATAGTAGAAGTGTTGTTTTTAGAGAAACTAAGCCTTTTTCTATTACATTGCAGCCAGAAAAAAAGTAAAAAAGAAGATGTGATTCAATTTCCTTCTACACCTAAGAAATTTGAATTGAGGCCCATGGATAGACAAGAAGTTGAGGAGATATCATCTAGCTCTAAATCTTAGAAGAGGAGGAAGAACCTCCAACTCAACTTGTTTGTAGGTCTACAAGGAATAGACAACCACCTGAAAAGTATACACCTAATGATTGGAGATGTAGTTTTGCTTTGAATACTAACATGGATGAATCCAAATCTATAGATGAGGCATTAGGTATGAATGACACAAAATCCTAGAAGATTGCTATGGATGAAGAAATTACATCTGTGAAAAATAATGATACATGGGATCTTGTACCATTTCCTAAAGGACAAAAAACCCGTTTGTTGAAAATGGGTGTTCAAGAAAAAGATTGGTTCAGATGGAAGTATTGAGAAGTACAAAGCAAGGTTGGTTGTGAAAGGTTACTCTCAAGTTGAGGGTGTTGATTATGGTGAGATATTCTCTCCTATTTCAAAAATGACATCCATTAGATTTTTTCTTTCTATTGCTGCTACTATGATTTATAGGTTGAGCAAATGGATGTAAAAGCTGCTTTCCTTCATGGTGACTTGGAGGAGGATATTTATATGACACAGCTAGAGCACTATGTGGTGAAAGGTAAAAGTAAATTGGTTTGCAAATTGAAGAAATTTTTGTATGGATTAAAACGGAGTCCTAGGATGTGGTACCAACAATTTGATACATATGTGTTGAGTTTGGTATTTGAGTTTTCTAAATCAAATAATTGTGTTTATTATAAAATTGATGTGATCATTTCCTATTTATTGCATTATATGTTGATGATATGTTATTTATTAGCAAAGCGAAAGGTATGATTTTAGAACTAAAATATCAACTTTCTACTAAATTTGAAATGAAAGACCTTGGTGTAGCTAGACACATTCTTGGGATGGAAATTAAAAGAGATAGAGAGAATAGAAATCTATGGCTCGGCCAAAGTAAGTATTTCAATTCAATTTTATAGATATTTAACATGCAAGATTGTAGACCATTGTGTGTTCCCCTTTCTTTCGGAACAAAGTTATCTATTTTAGATTGTCCAGCATCTCTGTCAAAGATGGAAGACATGAGAAGAGTGCCTTACTAGAGTGTAGTTGGAATTTTTATGTATGTTATGGTTTGTACACGACCACACATTTCCCAAGAAATGGGAGTTCTTTCTAGGTATATGTCTAATCCTGATAGAGTTTGTTGGGATGTAGTTAAAAGGGTTTTCAGATATTTACATGGTACCTAAGATTATTCCTTGTGTTATCATCATAATGTGACCAAAGATGATATTTCCCTTGATATTCATGGTTATGTGGATTTAGACTGGGCAAGTGATATTGATGGTAGATGATCCACCAGTGTATATGTGTTTACTTTATTTGGTGGTGCAATCAATTGGATCACTAAGCGATAGGTTGTGGTTGCTTTTTCCACTACTAAAGTAGAGTATATGGTAGCTACTCATGCTTGTAAAGAAGCCATTTGGCTTAAAAGACTATGTTAAGATATTGGAATAAAATAAGGTGTAGTGATAATTTATTACGACATTCAGAGTGTGATATGTTTAGCCAAGAACCTGACATTTCATGCCAGGACCAAGCACATTGATGTACAATATCATTTTGTTTGAGATATGGTTGAAGATGGTAGGGTAAAACTAGTTAAGGTAGAGACTTTGATGAATGTTGTTGAGTCTTTAACTAAGCTTGTGATCATAAAGAAGTTTAGATGGTGTTTAGAGACTATGATCCTTTTGGCCCCTAGCAATTAGGAGACAATGTTTAATCCCTCTTATTGCTCTTGCAAGGTGTTCGACAAGTGGGATATTTGTTGGGAAAATGTCTCAACCTTGAAATTATATAAAAAAAATTGTTGATAGCATATATATATGAATATATATATTTCCTAGTTACATCGATAGGTGTAATATGCAATGGTAGCAAGGGGAGGAGTGGGATGTGTATAAAGAGTGTTTTTTTTTTTTTCAAAAAACTCCTAAAATGGCTGACATACATTAAATAAATGATACATTATAAATATAGACCATTAATTATTAGGTTTTAGATCTAATGGTGGATTTTTTTTGGTCTATCTTGCCCTAGAAAGTAACCTTATTTTATGAGGGTGTTGTACTATGATTGTAAATGGTGACGTATTTTGAGAGTCTGATAGTAGTCGTGTTGTCTCTAGATCTTTGGTGGTGATACTTCTATGAGAAGCTTGCTTTGCAAGTATACTGTAATCATTTCTGAATAATATATTGGGTAGCTTTTAGAGTGTGGGGTTTCTCTCCCGAAAGGGTTTTTTCCACTTAAATCAATGTGTCATGGTATGCATAATATTTTTGTTTATTTTTGTTTAGGTTTTTGTAACTAATAAAGATCTATAAAAGTTCTGCATTATTCTCCTCTCAAGATTAGTGTAGGAATTTGTTCCACTACCTTAGCTTCCTTATAGTTTGTTGCAACAAAAATTACTTTTGATAAAGTTGAATTAGAAGAGTGGAGTGTGAAGGTTAATGAAAATTTTTCTAAAGAATACTTGTTTGAGAATAGTGGAGGTGAATTTTTTTTTATTACTGGTCATGATTCCTTGTCATGTAATGTGAAAATTGAGTATTTTGATGGTAGTAATAATGCTGTTTTGAGTGAGGAAAACCAGGTTGCAGCAATGTCATATCTTTCAAAAGGCATTGAAAAAGTGGAATCTCATGAAGGGGGCCTAGTGGAAAGAGATGGAAAAGTTAGAAAAAAAAATGAGGCAAAGAAATACCTTTTTTTTTATGAAGGAGCAGGTATAAGTTTAATTTTTAGTTCCAATTTTAATGAAGTATATCGGTTGGAAAATAGATTTGATGCTTTGAATTACATGGTGGATAGTAGAGGAAGGATGAAAAATGGTAATGTATTAAGTTTACATAAAGTGGTGCATAGAAATATTCCAATGAAAAAGGAAATGAGGTGGATCCAAAATAGTCATAAAGTCTACAAATGTTTTTGAGTACAATCCATGAAACATTTATTTCTACCTAGGGTGTCTGATGCAGGAGCATCCTAGATGAAAGTACAATCAGCATCATCCAAAAAAAATTCAAGTTTTAAATTTTCATTTGAATTTCATCTTAGGGGGACAATTTCATGTTAGGAGGCTATTTTAATAAGTGATTTTAATTTTATTTATTTAAATAAAATTCCACCTTTGTTATGCAAGTTGGAAGTGGAGACAGTGGAGGCATAGTTGTATTTTTTTGAAAATATTTGAAAAGGAAAGTTTAGGCGTAGGGCTTGGGAGTTACAAATGGAATTAAAAATAATTTATTGATTTTTCTATTGGGGAAACAACTCATTATGAGGATTTTTTCATGATTTTTCCAAGAGGAGGAATTTTTTTTTTTTTTTTTAGATTTTTAGTGAAGGGTTTTGTGGTAGTTTTGGATATTGGAGAGTTGGGCGTGACATTTCTCAAGAGGTTATTGAAGTGTTTTGTTGTAGGTTTGAAAGGTTATTTCAGCCATTGAAGGTTGAAGACACCATTGTTGAGACTTGAAGAGTTGTAGGTGATTTTTGGAAGAGGAAAAGTGAAGATTTAGAGGTACTAATGAATCACATAGTTGTTATTTCTTTGTTGTAGTTTACTTTGTGTTAATTTTTCAGATTATGTATGGGGCATATGTTGCTACCCATAAGTAATTAGATTTCTAGAATGAGAAGATCTTTTTATTGAAAAATTCAATTATTTTCATGAAACTTTGTTGCTGATTTATATGCATTGTTGAGGATTGTTTACATGTTTGTTATTATAAAAGAGGGTTGTTGAGAACCCATATTTCATCAAATACCATAAATTTAAAGGTGGAAATTTTTTAGCCAACACAACACATGAATAAAAATTCATCCTTTTGTGCATATCATAGATTATTTGGTCATGCTATTGAAGAATTTTGTACTTTAAAGAAGATATTATATGACATGTATACTTGTAAGGATGAATACGATAAGATGATAAATTAAATAGCTATTATTTTTCTTCTTGCTATGTGGTAGTTGTAGTATCATTAGATACTCCTTACCATGCATGGGGGCACAAGATGTTTTGTGTAATCATATCTTATCACTAAGGATCAATGCAACACAATCCATATAGGTTCACCTTTTCCTTACTCTTGGGGGTCAAGGGATAGTTAGTTTGGGAGTAAATGGTGACTCCCCAACACCCCCAGGAACAATTGCTAGACCAAAAAAACTTCCACAAAAGAGAAAAATGGCAAGAAATCTTTCTTCAACAATGCAAGATTGAATAATGGTTGAATATGCTTGAACATATGACATGCCTTGCTTATAAAGGCAAGGTAGAGAGATAAGATTAGACAAGATTATTAAAAGTGTATTAATCCTATTACATGAGACAACTAACAAACTAACTACCTAGGAATCAAGCATTACTAGCTAGATAAGATAAGTTCTAGAAAAGCCAACCATGACTTCTAGAAATAATCTTATATCCTAAGATAACTTAACATGCGAATATGTCCCCTAATTACCTAGTGAGTGATTTAGCTATACAAGACATTAATTCACACCAACACCCCCCATTAAGTGAAACTTGGGGAGAATATTATTATGAAAACTATGCAAAGATGAAGATGAAGATGGGTCCCAGATACTAGGACATGTTAGGTACCCATTTACAAATGCAATGCAATCCCTCACAACCAGAGAATAGGAGAAAAACTAGTGGGACAAAACTCCTCCCCAAAAGAGAGAAAAAAAAACATGATGTATGGAGGACTTAATGATACCCCCCAAATACTACATCCATCATGTATATACAATAAACGACCCTCCCCATAAGAGGGAAATAGAAAAATAGGATATCCCCCCCACAATGAATAATCACATACAAATATGGTTAATGTCTGAAGAAAAAACATAATCCAATGCCTAAAAACAATATTTATCCCCTTAGGAAGAAGATACACCAAGTATAACTACAAGAATGCTTCCCATTCAGGATAGTAAGTGGTTGGAAGAGGAATCCATATGTATGAAAAGTGTGCCTCTAAAATTTTCTCATGCATTTCCAAGTTCTTCGATGATGAAGATGATGCCACAATCCAATCAAGTACATGCCCAATCACAACAAACTATGAAAAATAAGGAATAATTAGAAAATGATCTTGAACAAACTCTAAAGAAAACCATGAAGTGACAATAGTTGATCCATGAATATCATCAAATAGGAGAGATAAACCCTCAAATTTTTCCTCGAAATCTAAAATGTGAGACTCCACAAATAAAGAAGCAATGTCTGTCAAATAGGAATCCCAATTAGGAAGACTATTAGATACCTATTGAAATGAATCATTGGTAGTACTCAATGAATCATCAACAAAAGATGGTTGTGTGATCTCAACTAGAGAAGTAGGAGCTACAAAAGAAGACTTTGGATCATCAAGACACTCAAGTTCTATGTCATATGAACAAACTCCTCTAAGGTGTGATCATCATAAGGTATGTTATCAAAATAATTAAGTGGAATGAGGCAATTTGAAGTAAGATCATCTGGGAATGGAGGCTTGTGTGGATCTCCAAAAATATCCCAAACTTTGGTCCAAATTGTGCATGGGAATGACATGTTAGAGAAGACCTTATGATAGATCTCACTGAAGATGCTTACACTAAAAGTAGAGCCAATCAATCCTATGATATGATCATTCTTATTACCCTAAATTGATTTCATATATGTTATTTCTAGTTTAGGAATGAGTCCATAAAGATGTGGAATTTTTTTTAGCCACTTACAATGTGTTATGATTCCTTTTTTCCATGACTCATAATTATCCCTAGTCAAAACTATTATAGAAGGATGAGTTGAATAACCAATGATTACAATGATATTACACTTCTCAAACGATACAATATGAGATCAACATATGCAATACAGTTGAAATGAAGTGCAATGATCAAAACAACACTTTCCCAAATACCAAAATATCCAAGTATCCTTCAGTAGACCCACTAGGAAAAATATGAAATCACAATATACCTAGTATAGAAACTAAAAAAGTGCATGAATGGATGGATAGAGCTCCTCAATACCTTTCCAATTCCACAAGAATTGTGAAAATCAAATATTGTGGCACAAAGTTACGAGCTTGGGAACAAAAAATAAATATCTGACTTCAAACAAAAATTAATGCCACCAAACAAAAAAAATTCTAAAAAATACCTACACAATTGAAAAGTTGAGACTTCCAGCTTTCCATCAATATTTTGTTTCAAAAAAATTTCCTCTGTGGGTGAAAGTTATGTCAAGATGAAAAAAATGACTATTTTAGAGTACTAGGGGGCAAACTACAACACCTTAAGGCTAATATGGCTCAAATTTTTGGCTCCAATCATAAGATATGGTTGGCCTCTAGTAAATGAAGCAAGGTTTTAATTATAAAAGGCAGATGAAACAATGATTTGACTAGGAAAACTTTGAAATGAAGTTTAATATTTAAGAAAAAACTTTATAAATGGACAAATTTTCAAAATAAAGGCTTACAGTAGAACTTTGAATTGGGCTGACTTTTTAATAAAGTTTAAACATTGTTTATACAAAAATCAGCGAAAAAAATTTTGACCCCTTACACAATAAATCCATCAGCCTAGGCAAATTATAAACCAAATTTTTTTATCAAAAATATCGATTAGGGTGATTCGATGATGGTACGATTGGATGTTGCTAGCCTATGTAGGATGTGATGCGATTTGACCTATACAATGCCAACACATGTATGATAGTGAATAAATAAACCCAACAATAAAATCCCAACCAAGGTACATAGAGAATATGCTCAATGGATGTTGATTCCAACAAAATATTTTTCCCAGGAAATATTTCAATGAATTTTGCCTGATAAACTTTAGAAAATTGCTAATTAATTTTCCTTTAACTTTTTTAGAGAATATTGCAAAAATATTTTTTCAATTATTTTTTGTGAAAAAAATAAATTTCAACCTAGGAGGCCATACGTTTGCTTAGGAAAAAAAAAATTCCTCAAAAACAAATTTGATCTAAAATGGATGAATTTACAGTCAAAATTCATCTACACGACCTTCTGAGCACAATGGTGATGTTGATTTGGGCCCAAAGTGCTTCAAAAATTCAGTGACCTCCTGGATTAGCTACTCTTTACACTTTTTCAAACCCTCATAGATTAGCCAAAATGTAACCAAATTTGACAAAACAAAAGGAAAACCTAACTTTCTTTGACACCTTGGATTCAACCGTGAGATCCTTGAAACCCCAAAATGCACCTAGGAAAATCTTCAAGCCAACATCAAACCCTCATATTTGGGAAGGAATTTTCAACACTAGAGCTCTGATACCATGTGGGAGTAAATGGTGACTCCCCAACACCCCCAAGAATAGTTGCTAGACCAAAACAACTTCCACAAGAGAGAAAATGGCAAGAAAGCTTGCCTTAACAATGCAAGATTGAATAATGGTTGAATGTGCTTGAATATATGAGATGATTTTCTTATAAAGGCAAGGTAGAGAGATAGGATTAGACAAAATTATGACAAGTGTCTTAATCCTATTACATCAGACAACTAACAAACTAACTACCTAGGAATCAAGCATTACTAGCTAGATAAGATAAGTTCTAGAAAAGCCAACTAAGACTTCTCGAAAAGAATCGTATATCCTAAGTAAAATTATCATGTGAATATGTCCCCTAATTACCTAGTGAGTGAATTAGCTAGGTACAAGAAATTAATTCACACCAACAATTAGCCTCTTATGAGGTGTATTCCTTTATAAGGGATCCTTTATATATTCTATTATCTTCTTAAAATATTATTGTAGAAGTACACCAAAAATTCAATAAAGATGGTCCCTTTTAGTGGTGAAATTATACATCCCCTAAAAGTGCGACCTTGTTTCTCACATTATATCTTCTTTAGTATTAATATCACATGAATGCTCATTAAAGTGTGTACTTATCAATCTATGTTGAATGTCCTCTTTGTGGTAGTATTAGGCTTGATACCCCCTAAAAGAGTGATTTTTCATAGCATGTTATGTCCCCTTTGTTTTAGTACTATTTTGGTACTCCCTAAGGTGTGGCCTTTCATTCCATGGTTTTTCCTCTCTTGGCAGTCGTGTCATCTGTGATTATCCCTAAGGTGTAATCTCTCATTGAGTTGTGTCCTTTCACATATTATGATATATTGATATACACCTTGGTGGTGGTGTTATTTATAATTCCCCTTGAGGTATGGCCTTTTAATGTTCATCCCCATGGTGTTAAACTTGGTACACTCCCTAAGCTGATTTTTTTCATCTCCCATGATGTAAACTTTGTACACCCCTTGAGGTGATTTATGTCCCATGTGATATCAAATGGTCCCCTATGACATTAAACTTTGTGCACTCCCTGAGGTGTGATTTACAAAATAGTCCATAGATTTAGCATAATGTAGCTTGTTGATTCATGAACTTGATCACCTCTTAACATGGCCACTTAGCATAACAAAAATTTCTTTCCAATGGAGCCATGTGTTTCATGAGATAACTAGCATAACACAACTTGCTATCCTCGTGGAACTCATCATATTGCATGGACACCTAGTATAATATATCTTGCTAGGTAGTGGATCTATGTAGCTCATGAGTGGTTTGGCATAATGCACTTTCCTGGCTCTTATGAGAGCACTATCTTATCTAACATACATTTGAGAGATGAAATTTGGTATTTGAGACAAATTTAAGACTGCTGTCTCTTTGCCTTATTGAATCAAATCCTTTTAGTACTAACCTTTGTGATTTTTTATGTTTTTTATCTCATGTTTATGTTTTGATTAAGGGAAAAATGGGTTTTGAATGGACTCAGAACCATTTACAGCAAGTTTTGAATGGACCCAAAACCATTTACATTAGGTTTTGAATGGACCTAAAATAAAAAAAATAAGTAGGTTTTGATAGGGACCTAAAACCCAACCAAAGAAACAATGTTGCTTAAAGATACACATAGATAACCAGTAGCCAACCAACAACAAAGAACACAATGTTAAGCAGGGAACCTTGACCCAAAACAATAGGAAAAAAGATCCAACTCCCAATCAGAACAAAAGCACTGCCTAATTTAGTCAGGCAACAAAACATGATACAAAAACTACCTAGAACAACAAGAAACCAACAGCCTGTAACAACCAGATTGCAGCAAAACGCTTAACAAAAAAACCCACGAAATCCAAACTCCCCACCTCTATAAGGAAGTAATAAATCATAATAGAAAACTGAAGAGCAACATTCTTCACCTAGATCCCATCCACCCAAACCACCAACCCAACCTCTACCTCAATAAGAGAAGGCTCCCCTCTATAGGAGAGTATGAAATGAAATCCTTTGCCACTAGAGAAAGAACTTCCCACTAGGACCACAACACCCCACTCCACCTCAATAAGAGAGGTTTCCACCTCATAAGGAACAGTCTCCACCTCCATAGAAGATAAGCATCATGGAACCAGAAAGAGAGTAACAACCTTCGAAGAAAGGCATGACATTGCATCCTTTGGTGAAGCAGAAAGTAGGAGCAAGGAAGAAGCAAGAGAACGTATCTCAGCCAAAAACAAAGAGAAGAGAAACCACTGGGCTAAGACCATAAACATTTGAAGAACATGAAAATTCAAAGCCAATAAAAAAAGGACAAGAAGACACCTAGCCCACAACACAACAATCTATAGTAGGAACACCACCAAACCAAACTGCACCAACTCAAGGAACTCCACCTCAAAAATAGAGGGAGTAGAGATACTACTCCAAACCAAGAAAAACTAATGCTTTTCATAGATCTTAGAATATAACCCAATCAAAAGAACCATCATAGAGAACAATAGAAATTCCTCTGCCAAAACAACAAACCCCTTCCACAAATGAGACATTAAGAAGCACGAGGGGCACCAAACCACCCAATATTTTAAGGGACAACTTCTGCCCTCCAGGAAAAAATTTCCACCAGAAGAATGGAGGGGAAAAGACCACTCCACCACAACCTCCATATAAGATAAAACTTTGAAACCCAGCCTCTTAAGGCCCACCAAACCCACAACAACTAAGAGTTGCCAAGGAAATTGTGAAAATAGAGCAACAGAGAGTAGAAGCCCATCCCCCAAATGAAAGAGACACTCCCAAAAAGAAAAAATACATTCACAACACCTCCAACTAAGAGTCTCCAAGAGAAAAATAATATTACTAGCATAAACTGGTCAAGACTAGAATAGGATTGAAAGACCCCTGAAGTCCACAAGCTGCCACTAGAAAATAAGTAGCCAACTAAACGAACTAGCAAGATCACCTCCCCAATGTAGGAACAAGTAGATAGCTCTTGGGAAGTGATCTTACCAAAATAAAGACCCAATCCACGCCAAGAACAGGTGTTAGAAAGGACAAAATCCCTGGCCTCTACAATCTCCCCCAACTAGCATGCAATGGAGAGATAGATGCCTTTAGATGCAGCCTAGAAAACTCCGCAACCCTCACACCAAAGCTGGCCCAACAAAAAATTAGAGAAGACTACACAAGCCCAAGAAAAAAATCTACATCCTCATCATCTAAATCCACCCCTTCCTCTCCATCGTTGTCTGAAGAATTTAAATCACTGGCTCTACTCCTCTTACTACCCACATGCTCCATCTATAATATCTCATGTTTATGTTATGTTATGCTATGTGTTATGTTTTCATCATGTATGCTTAAATTTTTTTATGTTGTATTGCATTTCATACATGTGTGTTCCTTTTTCCTTATGTTTTCTTGCCATGGGATCTTAAATCCTAGGGGCTAGTGCTTCACCTAGATTAAATGTCATCCTATCTCTTAAATATTTGGATAATTGAACCCCTCTTGACCTATCCATACTTTAGTGTGAGTTTGAGCATAATTTCATACTCTCACTAAAGTGGGGACTAAATGTAGCATTGAAAATTTTCACCCTTGATAATTTCACACTAGGTTTAGCTCCTCCTATGTGCTTGGACCCATTAGGAATCAATTGCTCATTTTTATAAACATTATTGGAAATTCACACATGGAAAATCAAACTGTTTTTAATATTTTTCCTTCGACAATTTTAAACCTCAAAAAAGGTGGATTTTTTCTAGGGCATATATGCCCTAGACCAACTAATTTAGCTCCAAATTCAAATATATCAATGTCAATAATTTATTATTTTAGTTTCCAATTTCAATTGTCATCTATCAGTATTTTATTTTTTAGGAAATTAAAAGAATTGCATATAAATACCTAGTAGTTTTTACCATTTCTGATCCTAAAGGCATCCTAGCACTTTTATTGAGAAAATTGAGAATCATAAAATCATTCAAGAGTAGTTAAGAGAATAATTATCAAGATTATTGAACCATTTCATCATTCAAGAATCATGTCATGTGTTATATAAGTTTATCATATGTTTTGTATGCATTTTATTTATGAGAACTAATAATTGTAGGTTTTTGAATCAAATAAAATCAAATCAAGTAACAATTAATCCTTGAAGGTGATGAGTATTCCTTAAATCCATCAAGGAGATCAGATTTGAGTGGTGAGTTGCAACAAAATTGTCAATTCATTACTTGTTTTATCATTAGCCTCTATCCAACCAAGGACAAGCTCTCTTTTTATCATAATTTGTCATTGTTGAGGTAGGAATACATGGGGTTTGAATTAAGAAATCCCCTATATAGAGAAACCCTTCCCCTCTTCTCATGTGTGAAGGTGGAAAATGTGAAGTGAGTTGAAGGAAGATCAAATCCTACTTATTCATTCATGCACTCTAACTCTACAAGTTTTCAATTCATAGAACCTACATTTTTTCCTAGAAGATAGAAGTTACAGACTAGGGACCTCAAGCCTATGATTTTAATTTATAGAAAATATGAAGAAATTATAAGGTATATTGCACCCTAGACCACCTAGATTTGCATCAAATATAAATCCCAGGTTCCTTTGTGTCTTCTCTCTATATTTTTTATTATGAATTATATCTTTTTGCAATAAGTTTATCAAGAATCATAACACACTATTGTACTTGCATAGTTTCCATAATTATATCATTGTATTTTAGAAATTAGTCAATTAACAATCACATCATCATAACATTCACACACACAACCCCCCATAAGCATTGGATTTAAGATATGATCCACCATTCTAGCTCTCCCAAATAGGTTTCTATCCAAGCGGTCATTGAGGTCATCTTTAATCCAACCCAAAACAATTGGGAAGAGGGTCCTCATCCTTTTCCCAATCAAACACACACAATCCTAATAAGGTACTTAGTGAAAGGGGTTAGGGATCAAAGTTTAGAGGTATCAAGGGAATGGTACTCTAGTAAGGGAATGTATGAAATTCCAATGTAGAAAGGAATTCAAGGAAAAAGGTCAATTTTTTTAGTTTTAGAGGTGCCAAGGAAAATGAATTATAGTAAGAACATGTCTAAACTCAATACAAAGGATTAGTTTTTGGAGTTTTATTAGAAAGAATGTTGGTAAGAGAGATAAAATATTTGAAAGTTTGAAAACCTATCCAAACTTAGATAAATGACCCAAAACATCCTAAAAATATAATTTTCTTATATTTTTGCAACTTTTAACACATTATAGGCATGTGGGGGATGACAAAGGATAACACTTTAGATACAAAATGACTTATGGAAAACCCATTTAGAATCTTTTGAATTAGTTATAAATGATGGGTTAACACAAGGAAACTACAATGAGATAGTAAAAAAATTAAGACCTTTTAAAAATTGACACATCTGAAATAGGGTTCCAAGATATTGTAAGATACACTTTTTCTAAAATAAAATTATGTATCATTTTTTGACAAAATTTGAATAAAAGAGCCAACTTCAAATTGCTCTATCTCCCTTGATAGTAATTTAATCTTTAATGTGACCATATTTTTGAAATCTATCAAATTTCTATTTATAATGAATCTTGATGTATACTTTATGAAGACCTATGAAAAAATACATAATCATCTACAAAATTTTGAACCCCAAATAGAAAAAATCAACAACAAAAACTTTATTTTTTCTTGAAAAAATTCCTCATACCAAATGTTAATAACCTCACATAAATGAATAGAAATAAAAAAAAAAATGAAAGAGAGATTCCACAACTCGATAATAAGAATAATAAAATATATTTGTAAAATATGTCAAACCCTTCAGGTAGGGAAATACCATACAATTCTCCTTATTGTAAGTAAGGTACTCCACACTATATCTCATATGAGATGCCATTAGAACATAATAATATTATGTTGGAACTTTGTCATTGTTGATGTTGTTTGGCAACATGAGCATAAGGTGCAGTGTTTTCATTGATGTTAACATTTTCATGATCATTTTAGCATGACTTGGAAGAATTATTGAATACATTTGAACATAATAAGTTGATTTGGAAAATATGGTTATACAAGATTTTTTCTAAGAATTTCTTCTAGTAGTATTGTGGTTCAGTGCATCATTTTTTGGGTCCGCACTCCACCTCATGTTGGTATATCACTTTTTGATTCTAACTATAGTCTTGACATCATCAGATACATCTACATTCAATATTTGGTGACATTTTATGAAGTATTGTGAAAGTTATGAATGGTAGAGTTTAGATTTGTATATTATAGTCATTCCTTGTATATTGTATAAGTGTGGGAGATTCTACATTTCTTCGCAGATAATTATTTTGCTCTACGATGATGAGGATAAGCTACCAGATGTCAGATGAGGATAAGCTACCAGATGTCGGATGAGTGGGAATTCAAAGGAAGATCGAGTTTTGAAGTCACACGTATGGAAAATTGTATGTACATATGAAGGTTTTATGTTTAGGTCTTATTTTGGGCCGAACTAACATGTTTGATGTTTTGTGGAGGATAAGCAAGTAACTTTATCTTATGTGGGACCTATATTAGGTCCATCTCAACCTATCTTAAGGTGAATTAAATTTTTAATTATGGTATGAGATGTGGATACAATGTTTTGAGGATGACATGTTTAATTTTGTGTGTTACTTCTAATTAGGCCTCCCTAATTGAAGTTACATTTGATATGGATATATATAGGAGATTAACTTCAGAGTTATGAAAAGATGAGGAGAGAGGATGGTGAGGTTTTTGATGATGATGGTTATGTTATAGAGAGAGTAGATTACATGTGAGTAATGAGAGATATATGAAATGTACGGTGCTTCGCCTAGATGTGTGTGATGTGAATGTAATCAAAGTTAAGCAGAATATTGTTTTAGATCTATGTGAAGATTATTGTGTGCTTCATTGGAGCTATAATACAACATATTATAGATTTTACTGTATCAGTTCAAATAGGCTGTGTAGCCACCACTTATTTATATCTTTCTTACCTTATGTGGGTAGTGAGTTCACTTGGACAATGAGTCCACCTAGAAGTAAGCCTTTTTGTAATATATTATATCCAGATATAATAAATTGTGAGCTAACCCTCACAGTGGTTTTTCCCATTTTGGGTTTTCCATGTAAAAATATCGGTGTTCATGTGTCATGTGATTTGTGGATGTCTTCATGTTTTCATTCATCATTGCAGTTAATTTTATTCTAATAATTGGATGGCTTATGTTTAATTAGTTTAAAGGAATACTAATTTAGCCCCCCTCTCAATATTCCAGGTGTTCAACAATTGGTATCAGAGCTTGGATCCTTGGAAGGAGCTTGACCATTTTGGGAAGATGTTGGAGTTTGAACACATGGTTGATAGAAAGTATCCTATTCCTCCAAAAGATATTCCTGCTATTAGATACATAGAAGAAAATTACATGTTAGACAAAGATGGAGAAGTCAAATTTTCTCTTGAAATCTTAATAGAGTTGATGATGAAAATAGAGATCTAAAGGAGAATCTCAAAGAGGAAAATGAATGTATCAAAAAACTTAGAGAGGAGATCAATAAATTCAAAGAAAGGCATAAGGAAGTCAATGAATAATTGAAACAAGAAAATGAGAAAATCACCAGATTGAAAGTACAAGTGGAAGAGAAAAAAAGATTGAGGAATTTCTAAGTGCAATGGTGGAAAGAAAATCTAATGAATGCATGAGGCTTGAACAAGAAGTGGTGAATCTAAGATTTGATATGGAGAAGGCAAGAGGCCATGAGGAAAAATTCAAGACAAGTTCCACAATTCTTGATGAGTTGATTGTAGGACAGAAAGAATCTAAAGAAAAAGATGGTCCAGGACTAGAAAGAGGAGAAAGCTCAAAAGCAGATCATACATATAATGTAAAGAAGATTAGTGAACCAGAGAAAGTTTAACATAAGAAGAACAATGGAAAGTTTTGGAATCAAAGAAGAAATGCTAGAAGACCCCCCATCATACAACCAAATTATCAAAGATACCCATCTTTTAATGCTATTTGTTACTTTTGCAATAAATTTGGACATAAAGCAATGGAATGCAAAAGAAAAATAAATCTAAATGTTTCATCATTTACTAGTCAATGCTTTACATGTAATAAATTTGGAAATAGAGCAAGTGAATGCAGAAGTCAAATGATGAATGCATATAAAAATTGTAGAATGACTCAATCTTTCAAAGGTTACTGTTATACATGTTATGGATTTGGAAAAAAGGCTAACCAATGAAAATATAGAATGAATGAAATGAATAATGCTCAAAGGAATATCACGTGCAACAATTGCAGAAGGCTTGGACATATTGCTAAATTTTGCAAAAGTAAAAAGACAAGGAAGAATGATCTGATAAAGAAGAATGAACTAGATTAAAAGATTGATCTAGATAAAGAAAAGAAGGAAATGAAAAATACATGGAGAAAGAAAGAAGAGACTAAGGATAAGGGAGAATTTGTACCTCTTTGGTGTAGATGTTTCCTTTGGTAATTAAGCCTAGAGCTATGGCTTAGGGGGAGATTTAATGAAAATCCTATGACCCCTGCTAGAAAATAGGTGCTTGAGATATAGCACAAAGATATGTGATGAACACTGAAATTATTAATCCAAGGAAGAAAATTGTGGAAGAAAATATTCTAATGCGGTAATTTATGGAGCTTGGAAAACTGACTATGCATACAAGGTTTTAAGGTTTATCAGCTTTTTGTCTAAAGAATTTATTATTGAAATGGATAAAATCGAAGAGATAAAAGCATGCTTGATAAGAAAAATTCATTTAATTGAGTGTATTCAAAGAGTAGAGGAAAAAGAAGTGAGTTTGAAGGGTTTGAAGCATCTCCAAGTTGTAGAATTTCAAAACCCTACTTCATCAGGAAAGAGAAAAAGGTATTTGACAATCTCTGCACATTCTAATTTTTTGGAATTATCAGTAGAAGGAAATTTGAAATGCAATGGAGACATTGGAAATTGTAGATATTTCTCAAAGATCGCAACCCAAATTTAAGAGATACTCTACCAAAAGTTTAGAAGTTGATCCCCTAGGTGAATTTTCACATATATCTCTTGGGGTTATTCCTACAAAAGATATTAGGGCTTATATTCATGGGAATATGGAAGAGCACCCTTACAAAAAAATATTCAATCTATGGGTAGATGAATTAGTTGAAGAAGATTACATCTTGAAAACAAAATACAATATCTTGACTGAGAAAAAATCAAGCATGTGGAACTAGTTTCCAAACTTTAGCAATGAAGAGAAGTGTATTAGAATGGAATTGAGTAGAATTCATCATTAGTTCATCTGGATTGATGGTCCCCACATGATTACCAAAGAGGTTATTGGAGAAATCACTAGTTTATGGTCCACCATACCTATTCCAATTCAGAAATCTACCAAGAACAAAGACATAATGTTGCAAACAGGTACTACAATAAACCCTACCAAAAATCCAACAATTCAATATACAATCATGGTTATTGGACATATGATTTATGGAGAAAAGTTGGTCTCTACCACCACAATTCATGTGGTAGTGGATATGATTGAGAATAATGGTGAATATGACCTTTATGAGTTGCTCTGATAACAAATGATGGAGAACCTAAAAGAAATTAAGAAGAAAATCATATATTAAGGTATGGAACATTGATAATATGTTTGGTTTTCTACTTTATGAAGGAAGTTATGGTAGTTGGAAAATTTAATTGGTCAAATGAAAGCCTATTGCTCCTCAAATAGAGACTACATGAGAAATCTAGTAGATATGGATGCTCAAGGTGATGCCCTTACAACATTCTTTGCAATGTTTCAAAGGAGAATGAATATGAGACAGATTCTGAGAGATGTGGTAATAAAATACATGAATGACATTACCTTCTTTTTTTCTACTGATTATTGTATAATGGAAGCACTTGGACCTAGAACTGTTTGGGTCCTAGAGTTTGGTTATGAAGTGATAGAATAAGTAGTTATTGGCTATGTTGAAGTGTTGTTGAATAGTCCTAAGGATCATACTAGACCAAGATTTGGAAACTTTAGAGAGAAGAAAATGGAAGTTTCTCAAAAATTCAAGAAATCAAAAATAAAGAAATAGATTGATGTTGAGGAAGAATCATATGCCAGAGAGTTTGGAATTTCTATGGACACTGCTAGGGAAGCTATAGAGAGAGCTAGAGATGACATGAGTATAGAAGATGCCTTTGGTAGCTCTAGGAGATCAATTATTACATCTCTATCTACAACTATTAAGAAGAGGAGATCCACGGATGGTCCTTCGGCAAGGGATAAATCCCCTCCAATATTCCATGTCATTAGGATAGAAGAAAGGAAAATCACAAGAAGAGTCAAACAAAAAACCATAAGGAAAAAGGGAATTAGCAGCAATGTAACCTCTAAAGGATATGGATATGATGTCAACATGAGCATGAGATCAGTGAAGTAGTAAAAACAATACAAGAGATAATGGAAAACTTCAAAGAATATGCCTCTGGTCTAAGAGAACAAGTTGAAGCATGGATTGTAGAGAAGTTATTGAACATCACAGAAAAGTGTGCACTTATACATAGCAAAGTGGAAGAGAGTTTGAAGGATGTTCATGCCTATGAAGAAAGTAAGAAATCTATTTCTATGTTGCATGTTACACAAAACATGAAGGATGGTATGAATACAGTTGAGACACAGATAAGATATGCATCAAACACTTATGACCCTACTGGTACAAGATAGATATGATCAGACCTAGACTACTCTAATGACCTTACATGAAGAATACTTTACCCTGCAGAGCTAGAAGGAAGAAACAATAAGGCAGTTCATGAAGCTAAGAGACTTGGTGAAAATCGAGCATATACCTATCTCAAGTGCCCTTGCTAGTATAGATAGGAGTTCAAAGATAAATCTTAACCCTTGTACTCTGGAAGAAGGAAAGGAGACCTTGGTGAAGCTTGAGTTACAACACAAAATACTTGCAGCAACAAAGAAAAATTGGGAAGAAGGCATGTCCACTTGGCAAGTCATCCTCCAGAAGCTTCAAGGGTCAACATCTTCAAGTTGACAATTTTTACTCATATGCATTTTCAAAATTTCAGATTCTTTTTGCATATATGTGAAGGTATAGAAGTTTTTGGTTAACTCCCTAAGGGGGAGTCAGCACACTCTTCATGTTACTTTTTCTCACATACATATCTAAGGGTGAGTGTACAAAGTTCTTTTGATACCAGTACACTCTTTACCATTGATGTCAAAGGGGGGAGATATTGGGAAAAAATTTGGAGGAACACTTGGAAAGATATTGAGAAAGACTTTTGAGAGAAATATGTGTAAAGGGAAGATACAAGTTTTTGGAAAATTTCTTTTGATATGCATGTTTCCATCAATGACAAAGGGGGAGATTGTTGGAAGTTTGTCATTGTTGATGTTTTTTGGAAACACGAGCATGAGGTGCATATATTGTATGATCCAGTGTTGTCATTGATGTCAACACTGCCATGATTATTTTAGCATGGCTTGGAAGCATTCTTGAAGACATTTTAATAGGACAGGTTGATCCAAAAAATATGGTTATACAAGAATTTGGCTAAGAATTTCTTCTGACAGTATTATGGTTTAGTGCATCAATTTTTGGGTCCGCACTCCACCGCATGTTGGTATATCACTTTGAGATTCTAACTACAGTATTGAGATCATCAGATGCAATTACATTCAAGATTTGGTGGCGTTTTGTGAAGTATTATGAAATTTATGAATGAAAGAGTTCAACTCTATATATTACAGTCATTCCTTGTATAGTGTATCAATGTGGGAGATTCCACATTTATTTGTGGATAATTATTTTGTTTTGTGATGATGAGGATAAGCAACTAGATGTCAGTTGAGTGGGAATTCAAAGGAAGATCAAGTTTTGAAGTCATACGTATGAAAAATTGCATGTACATACAATGGTTTTGTGTTTAGTTATTATTTTAGGCCGACCTAACACATTTGATGTTTTGTGGAGGACAAGCAAGTAACTTTATCTTATGTGGGATCTATATTAGGTCCATCCCGACCTATCTTAAGGTAAATTGAATTTCAAATTATGGCACGAGATGTGGATATAACGTTTTGAGGATGACATGTTTAATTTTGTGTGTTACTTCTAATTAGGATGAATTGAAGTTACACTTAATATGGATATATATAGGAGATTAACTTCAGATTTATGAGGAAATGAAGAGAGAGGATGATGAGGTTGTTGATGATGATGTTGATGTTATAGAGAGAGTAGATTGCATGCAAGTAATGAGAGAGATATGACATGTATGGTGCTTCACCTACATGTGCATGATGTAAATGCAATCAAAGTTGAACAGATTGTGAGCAATGCAGAATATTGTTTCAAATCTATGTGAAGATTATTGTGCACTTCATTGGAACTGTATTCCAACTTATGATATATGTT
This sequence comes from Sequoia sempervirens, assembly GCA_007258455.2. Lineage (NCBI taxonomy): Eukaryota > Viridiplantae > Streptophyta > Pinopsida > Cupressales > Cupressaceae > Sequoia > Sequoia sempervirens. The sequence continues at coordinate 645,030,199 of VDFB02000003.1, forward strand.
ATTGTATCAGTTTACATAGGCTATGTAGCTATCCCTTCTTTCTATATTTCTTACCTTATGTGGTCAATGAGTTCACTTGGACAATGAGTCCACTTGGCAGTGAGCCTTTCTATAATATACTATATCCAGATATAATATATTGTGAGCTAACCCTCACCGTGGTTTTCCCCATTTTGGGTTTTCCACATAAAAATACTAGTGTTCACGTGTCATGTGATTTGTGTATGTCCTCATGTTTTCTTTCATCATTGTAGTTACATTTATTCTAATAATTGAATAGCTTATGTTTAATTGATTTAAAAGAATACTAATTCACCCCCTCGTAGTATTCCAAATATTCAACATATTAGGGGTCATATAAGTCTTTGTAATATTTATACAAAGATTCAATATAAGATGTATTCACGTTATAATAAATAAATTCCTTAAAATACATTAATAAAAAATATTTAAATATTTAATAATTTATTAAAATAATAATATTTAATTTAAAAAATTTGCATCCTTTCTCCCAATATTCAAGGGGAGTTACCATAAAAGAAAATTAATTTAGATGGAGATTTTGGACTTGTGATTTATCACTTTGCATAAAAGGAATTAAAAAGGTAATTTTAAAGATACAAAGGAAATGGAATAATCCCTTAAGTTTATGCTCTATTTATTATAGATATTATGTAAGTTTTCTTATAGTGATTATTTATCAAAGATTTTTATATAATAATTATTTAATCATACATTTCATTCATAGTTAATAATTAAATAATTTATACATCTAAACTTAAATTATATTTAGAAAATTAATATGGTATTAGAGCTTTCTATTTCAAAAAAATATCAAAAATCAATTAAAAAATTAGGAGGATTTTTTGAAAATTAATTTTATCCTTTTAATATATAGCAAGCATAAATCACATTTTATTTGATAAAAACGAGGTTACATTTAAAGTATTTTTATTGAAATTGAATGTTTTCCAAAAAATAAAAATAAAAAATAAACCGTTGAGTTCAATAATTCCTCTATTTTTATGGGTATAAGCATAATGCCATCTTCCTTTTTTCTAATGTTATTCTTCATTACTTTTTTTTTAAATTACACATTCAATATAATTATGGTAGATCTATTTAATAAAAACCTTAAAAGTATATAATAAAGTATACATAAAATATATTACAAATGAGAAAATACTAAAATATAAAATAATTTATATATTTTTGATAAAGATAAAATTAAAAAAAAAATGGCATATACTCTTTCATAAAGTAGTCATTAAGTAACTAGCATGAGTACCATGAGATATAGTACTAACAAGAACAAACAACCTAAATAAAAATAAAATAAATGAATCTCAATAACATAACAAAAACACCTAGTTATTAGCTAGCTTTTAGATCCAATTGGTAGCTTGCCATTCTTTGGTGAGAAATTTGGCCTAATCAATCAAAGAATCCCCTAAGGGAACCTCTTCTCTAGCACTAGTATCATATCTTTGATCTATAGAATTGTCTCTAGTTCTCTTGGTTGAGCCCTCTCGTATGATCTCCCTTTACCCCTTTAGAGAGTATTTTAGTCTAGTTGTAGAATTTTTTATGATTTTCTTCCCAAAGTTGATGATTTGGGACATGTTCTCATTCAAATTCTCCTAGTTCTTCTATAGTGTGTGAAACCACAACTCTAGTTTCTCCTATTTTTAGAATGGCGTAAAAGAAATATTTTACCTCCTACCATATGTTTCCATCCACATGGGTTTTGGGTTGTTTCTTGGTATATTTAAACACCTTCATCTCCATTTCATGCACTCTCGGTGTGATTTTTTGGAGATGGATAAGGAATCATTTCATTAAAATAATGTGGAGATCAATATTTTCATATAATTTATCCACATGAGCTTTCAATTTATTGTAGTTGAGGTATTCCACACCTTTCTAATCAGAAGGGTGACAAGTAGGAGAGCCCTAGAGTCCTGAAATATAATCACCTTTTTAACTAGTTTATTGGGCTAGGGGTAGGATAAGCCCCCTTTGGCTTGTATCTTGGGTGATTGGCTATAATTTTATTCATAGGGGTAGAACTAGGTGGGGGAATAGTAGAGGGGCCTTCCTCCAAGATTTATTTCCTCTTCTCAACCAAAAAGAGTTTATGACTAGAGGGATTGTAGTTAATATAGCACATGTCTAAAAATGATTTGGTAGGGGGCATATCAATTTTAGCCACTTGGTTGGGGTTGGGTTTTGTATGATTATATCCTTGGGGTGATATAGGGGGTGGAATTATATGACACAATTCCTTAAGAGTAGTAGATGAGGGTGAGATATAATTCTTCTTTTATTTGTAATGAAATAGTGCAGCATTGAAAATATTAGTTATGAATGAAGGGGTTAAAATTTTAACTTTCTCATACCTATGGATATAGTAAATAAATCCCTAATGTATGGGTACTTGATAATTTCCTAAAAATTCATTTAAAATTGATTCCTCCAGGTAGAAGAATAAAAAGAAAGGGAAACTCATTTTCTCTATACTTAGGTGATTCACCATACGAAAATGATAATAATAGATGTGTTTGTGCCTTCCTTCAAGTGTGAAGTACCTAATTAACATTTCGACCAACTCCTACCATTCCATGGGAAGTTTATCAAGTTTAAATAAATTCTAGAATCTTCAAACCTTTTATCGCCACCTTAGGAATGAACCCATATATTGGTGATCCCAATTTTTTATGCAATTTTAAAATTCCATACATTCTATGATAATTCTTGTTACCAAATTAATAAGTTATCTATAACTATGATAGAGATACCATAAAAATACACCATTTTGTTCTTTCAATAATCACTAAAGTAATAAGATAAAATAGAGTAAACCCCACTAATAGCTTCAAGTAAAAGGTTAAGTCCACCCTATTTGAACATGTTCTAGATTGTGGTTTTTCTATATATCTTCTCACAAGATTAGGAATTCATCTTATAGAACCACCACCCATGACCTAATTCCCATCAACAAGCCAACAATTTTAGAAAACCAATCTCTATTTTTTCTTAGGCACTTGATGAGTTAAAAAAATTAATGGGAGGTTTGAAGTTGCTAGTTAAAATTTTAGCTACCTTAAGTAGTGTTCTCATTCTCTAATAAGTGTTTTTTGTTGAAATGATTGGAAAGTTGCATTTCATTTAATCTCCACATGTTCAACCAAGCTAAAGATAGAGTGAATGTAGTGGTTGTCTATCTTTTATGGGACCATTATTAAGGATTCATTTTATAATGAGGGGTAGATATAACTCTATGTTATAGTACAAGATATCACCAATTATGCGTCCAATGTTAGTCATAAGGTCTAGAGACTTATTACTTTCTTGAAATACATAGACAATTTTAATGATTTGGAAAGACTTCATCAACTCCTTGGTTTCATATATAGTTCATGTATGACCAAAGAGGGACACCCTTAGTGTTAAGCATGTCAATTATGATATTAGAGTTCCCTTCTATAATAGTCTTAGCAATGCAAAGGTTTCTTACCAATGCAAGACCATGAGTAGTAGTTGAGACGTCAACAAAGTTATTGGTTTGGATACCTAAGGTTAAAATAAAGGCAACAACAAACTCAAATTTGTAGTTTCTCATAACTCCACTGCCATCCAAATAATTAGGGTTCCCTTTAGGGATCATCCCACAATAATGGGTCCCAAACTTGGGACATCTTGATTTTTTCCCAAAATCACATAGTTTTTAGAAAAATCCATTATTTAAGACTTGAGTGATTCCATTAAAAGGGTTTTAATTGAAGAGGTTTAGATAAGATCCCCTTAGATCAAACCCTCTTGGATAGAACCCATCTAATCTTAAATCATACCCACAATGGAGTTGCCTTTGCACCTATCAAAATCTTGAGAAAAAAAACACTTTTTATTTACTTTTTGAGGAATCAAATAAAGTCATTTAGAAATTGTGTTTTGTAAGTATGTAGCTCTTATTAAAATTTTCCAAAAAATATAATTTTAAATATTTTTAATTTTATTATTATATTTATATTTTATTTCTTGTGAGTGTTGGTTTTTCACCAAACATCAAGGTATTATTTTCACACATGCAAAAAATTAGAAAAAATAGAGAAAAATATATAAAAAATATGTATGCACTATGTTGAACATTCTGAATACTGAGAGGGGGTGAATTAGTATTCTATTGAACTTTTGAAAATAGCTTATCCAATCACCAAAACATATTAATTGAAATAAATAATGAAACCATGAATCATCCACAAAGCCACAAACACATGAACACCAAGATTTTTATGTGGAAAACCCAAAAAGGGGAAAACGAGGTGAGGATTAGCTAATATATTATATCCAAATATAGTATATTACAGGGGCTCATTGTTAGGACACACTGTCCTTATAAGGCTCATAGCTAGAGTTAAATACAATACAAAAATGGCTCACTACCAAAGTATGAACTAATACAAAGTGCACCTTCCTTGTGTTGTATTCTAGTTCCTTTGAAGCTCTAAATATGAAGTACTGTTATGCTTAGCAGTTGCTCAACAACTTTACTCTAATTATGAATTATTGCCACTGAATTCACATGTTTGCATCATATGAGACTACTTGCACCTAATATTTCATTTATGTTCACTCATATATCTATCTTAATCTCTAAAATGTATCATATATATATATATATACTTGATTTCCTTCACACACATCAATTAGGTTAGCCTAATTAGATGTAAAAAAAACAATCCATAATGGCTTTTGTCAGCACCACACATGATTCAAAATCATCTTCACACCCAAGCAAGCATGCAATACTTAATTTAGGTCAGTATGGATCTAAAATAGATCCAACTAACATCCGCTAAGTATATTTAATATTCTCAGCACATATCATGTATTAGGTTGGCCAGGAATTGGACCTAATCACAAAAAATTCCAATCATACATATGCTTCCAAATACATGCAACTTCTAGATTCGATCTTTCTTCAATTTCTCATTTCACCGACATCAATAAGTCTAACTCTAGAATCGTAACACCCAAACATTATTTTTAAGGAAATGTGAAATCTCCCACACTGATACACTGAATAGAGAGATGACAATGATATATAGAATTGAACTCTGTCATTGATATCTTCTAGTACACTTCACAAAACTTCTCGATATCTTGAATATAGTTGTATAAGCCAAAAATAATGCTATGGTTAAAAGTGTAGAGTTATATCTCTTCTTGTGGTGAAGTGTGGACCCAAAAACCAACATACTAAACCACGACATCATCAACAGAGAACACTTAGCCAAATTCTTGATAGATCAACTTTCCAGTATAGTTAGTATTGTACAAATGACACCAAAAATTATTCCCCACAATGTTGACATCAATGATGTAACATTGGGTCAATCGAATCAACCGATGTGTGTACACTTCATGCTCATGTTTCCAAGTTGCATCAATAATGACAGACTTCCAACAATCTCCTCCTTTTTCATTGATGGCAACATGCATATCAAAAAACATGTTTCATTTCATGAATTAAAATTTATTTCTTCAAGCCTTAACTCCCCCTTTCAAAATTAACCTTGACTTTTTCAAAAAGGATTTTCCAATCATCCAAAATGTATTAACAAAAATGTTTTTCTTTCCACTATCTCTCCCATTATCTCTCCCCATTTTACATCAATGGAAAAGGTCATGCAAGGGCCTAGTACGCTTCCTTTGGATATATGTATGTATGCATCTTATTCAAAAAAATATAATTGATCATAAAGGTAAGACATATCAACCTGAAGATGTAGATCCATTGAGCTTCTCCAAAGTATCCTACTAGGTAGATTTTCCTTCTTCCCAAGAAATGTTTGCATCTGCAAGATTCATGTATAGTAGTTCAAGCTTTGTTAGAAACCCTATTCCTTCTTCCATAGTGTTGGGGCTGAGGTTTATTTCTAATATTTTATCAGCACTGGCAAGGGCATTGGATATAGGAGTGTACCTTATATTTACTAAGTCCCTTAGTGCCACATATTGCATGATTATCTTTGTCCTTTGATTCTTTAAAGCAAAGAAATTATCCTATAGTTGCATGATGTAAGATCATTTCTGATTGTTCTTGTCACTTGCTAATTCATAAACATTTGCTTGAGTGCCTATTTGAATTTTAGTCTGAATCATTTCATCCTTTGTACTTTGTATGTACTTAGACCACTTCAAACAATATGATATTAAGTCTTGTGCATCTTCAAAAGTTTGAACATCCTTCAATCCCTTCAAGATTTCGTGATGTGCATCTACACATGTCCTTTTGATATCTTCTAGATTCTCCTCTACAATCCTTATTTTGACTCATTTCTAGTTTGTTCTTTTAGTCTGAAGATGTATGCTTTCAATGAATCAACCATACTTCTAAGATTTTCTATAGTAGAAATAGATGTATTAATGCTTGCACCAAGGATTACCTCTTGTAACACTTTTATTGCTTCATCCAGGTCTGTGTATTTCCTCTTTCATGCTCATGTGGGGTCACATGAGTTTGTAATCTTCCTTCTTGTTCTATAACCTCTTGTTTGGTCCAACTAAAGGGATAACAATACTTTTTATTTTCTTCCTTGAACTGTCGAGGGCTCCAATTATAGACCTTCCCTCTAGGACTGATTTGTTGGGGTCCTTAGGGCTTCCTAGAAGCACTTTTACATAATGAATAGATTCCTCCTCATTCAATTCATAATCCAACTCAAAAATTCAAACAAGTATCGGCTCAGTTGCTTCCATGTAGTAAAAATTAGTACAGACAAGGAAATTGATGTCTCTAAAGTATGTTTCCACCACACTCTTGGGTATTCTTATTCTATGATTCATTCTCATCTAAACCTTTCTAAAAAATGTTGCAAGAGCATCCTCTTGAGCATCTAATCCACCAAGATTCATCATAATATTTCTTATCTGATGTGCTACCAATTTTGTATTTGACCATTCTACTTTTCCAATTACTTGTATTTCCTTCATGAAGTAGAAAAGTAAATAGACTATCAAAGTACCATACTCGAATGTATGCTTTTTGATCTTTTTGATTTCCTTAAAAAATTTCATCAAGTGTTGTCGAAGTAACTCACAAAGATCATAATCAACACCATTCTCAATCATGTTAAATGCAATGTGATTGGTAGTAGGAGATACTATATAGCTATCATTGGGTAGACAAATTTTATGTCCAACAAGCATTGCAACATACCAGATATCCGGATTTCCAAATGTACTCAAGGTGAGTTCCTTTCCTTGGAGCGTTGCACTAGTATTTTCAGTTAAATTTTTGACATTGACAGACTTCTACCTTGGAATTGGTCTAGAGGACCACAAAATAGTTACATCCCTAATTGATTCCCTTGTTATTGAGTATGTGTCATCAATCCAAATAGATTCGTTGTGAATCCTACACAATACAATTCTAATGTACCTTTTAATAAATAGTGGAAACTTTTTCCACACATCCAATTTCTTTTCAACTAGGGTTTTGTATTCCAGTTTAATGGTATCATAATTTTCTTCCAATTTTCTTATCCATAAAACACTTAATTCAATATAGAACATTTCTTCCATTTTCCCATGTATGTATGCATAGATATCCTCAGTAGGTGAAACTCCAAAGGGAGTGTCGAAAAATGAACTCATCAAGTCTTTCAACAAAACTTTCCAAGAATGCCTCTTGAATTTAACTTGTAGTCTCTCCAAGACATTTACTACCTTCAAACCTTCCATTACATTTAAAATGATAATTTCAAAGAAAAAATAAGTAAAATACCTCTTAAATTTGCTTCGAAAAAGATTAGGGTTTTGATGTTTTGCTTTTGGTAGATGCCTCAAATCCACTTCCTCTTCTTCAATTTACTTCTCCTTCACATCAACTAAATTTTTCTTCTCAAATATCTTTTTAACTCCATGATTTTACCCATATCAATAAATGTGTTAGCAATAAATGCTTTAGAAAAAGTTTTCAAACTTCAAAACCTTGTATCTACAGTTAATTTACAAAAGCTCTACAAAATTTTGCATCGCAATATTTCCTTCTGCATCTTTCTTGTATAGCTTCATAAATTCCTCTTCTAGGATATATCTTCATGCCAAGACTTGACACCTTATATTTCTAGGGATCTATTAGAGTTTTATGTTATTGCTCCCCCTATGCCTTAGCATGGGCTTACATTTTCAAAAGAAATATTTGTACTAGAGATGTATAGATGCATTTGAAGTTCTTAATTCATCTCTATTCTTAGTCTCTTCTTTCTTTCTCCATATCTTTTCCATTTCCTTCTTAACCTCAGTAGGATCAACTTTCTTCACAAATTCTTTCTTATTTATTGGATTGGATTGTCTTCTATTTTTGCTTCTGCAAACTCTTGAAATATGTGGGATTATTGCAAAAGTACCATACAACACTTCTTTGACTTCTATTCATCCTTGATCTGAACTATTTATCCTTATGTTCAAAAATATTACATGCATAATAGGGGAGAGGACCCAGTACCTGAGCATGTTTCAATATTTGTGATAGTAGTTATTTATATAATGCCTAATATTTTTATCAATATTGGACCAATAGTTGTGACTTTAAAGTTGTTAGTGTTGATGATCACTACCCATAATTAAACAAAATGTATTCCTTTCATCTAAAAAGCAACCAATCATGTGATTCCACATCAGTGCTCAACAAAACATGTTGTGAATTCACAAGTATTGGTCTCACTTTTTTTTTGGGCCTTTTTGGACACCTTGACAAAAAGCATGCTGATGTTGCATCATATTTGATGATGTGCCCCTGAAACCTAAGTTATAAGTAGGGGACTTGCCAAGTAAGCTACTGTAAAAAATTGGGAGTGATTTGAAATTCCCACGTAGGATAATTAGAAGCACGAAGTTAGGGTACACAGCTACTGGGTCCTTTCCCCTAGTAGCCATTGAAAGATTGAAACATTCTCTCAATATTATATCTATTCATCATCTAACTTCTTCACTCAATACTTCTATGTCTGAATTTCTTGCATGCAAAATATTGTCCAGAGAGGAATCCAACACTTTGATTCATTCTAGTCCTACATTTTATTTCTTTATGTCCATATTTATTGCATGAAAAATAAATACTATCGAAAGATGGGTACCTTTGAGCATTTGGTTTTTTAATAGAATGTCTATCAACATTGCCTCTTTTATTTCTAAATTATCTCCTATTGCCTTGAATCTTCTTTTAATTGTCAACCTTGTTAGGTGTCTGATTTTTCTTTGAACATTGTCCTACTTCAAGTCCCAAACCACATTTTTCCATAGAGGGTTTTTGTATTGCAATCAATTCATCAAGCATTGTAGTACTTGTTTTGAATTTATCCTCATATATCCTTTCCTTTTCTAGATCAAATCTGATATTTACCACTTCTTATTCAAGTCTAGAGCATTCTTCAATCTTGCTTTGTACTAATGCATTCAAACATTCCTTAATTCTTCCCTTTTATTCCATTTGTACTTTCAGTCTAGTGATATCTTCATTTTCTTGCTTCAATTGTACATTGAATTCCCTATGTCTTTCTTTGAACTTCTTGATTTATTCTCTTAGCTTTTTGATGCATTCATTTTCTTCTCCTAGGCTTTCCTTCGAGATTTTATTCTTAGTTTCAACTTTTTCAAGATCTTCAAGATAATAATTAAGTCTTTATTTGTCAAACATGCAGTCATCTTCTACATATTCAATTGCAAAAATTTATTCTGAAGGGATAGGACACTTCTTGTCAACCATGAGCTCAAACTTCCAAGATCTTCCTCAAGTTTTTAGGATTTTCTGAAGGAACCAAGCTCTGATACCAATTGTTGAACATTCAGAATACCGAGAGGGGGTGAATTAGTATTCTATTAAAAATTTGAACAAAGGTTATCCAATCACCAAAGCATATTAGCTGAAATAAATAATGAAAGTATGAATCATCCACAAAGTCACAACACATGAACAACAAGATTTTTATGTGGAAAACCCAAAAAGGGAAAAACCATGGTGACGATTAGCTAATACATTATATTCATATATAGTATATTGCAGGGGCTCACTACCAAAGTATGAACTGATACAAAGTACACCTTCCTTGTTTTGTATTTCAATTCCTTTGAAGCTCTAAATATGAAGTACTACTCTGCTTAGTAGTCACTCAAAAAATTTGCTTTGATTCTAAATTATTGCCACTAAATTCACATGTCCGCATCATATGAGACTACTCACACCTAATATATCATTTATGCTCACTCATCTATCTATCTTCAACTACAAAATGTCTCATATATATACCCAATTTCATTCACACACATCAATTAAGTTGACCTAATTATATGTAAACAAAAACAATCCAAAATACCTTTTTTTGGCACCACACATGATTCAAAATAATCTTCATGCCCAAGCAAGCATGCAATACTTAATTTAGGTCAGAATGGATCTAGAATAGATCTAATTAACATCCACTAAGTATATTTAATCTTCTCAACACATATCATGTATTAGGTCAACTAGGAATTCAACCTAATCATAAAAACTTCCAATCATACACACACTTCCCAATACACACAACTTCCAAATTCGATATTTCTTCAATTTCTCATTTCACCAATATCAGTGTTACAAGTATGAAGGTGTTGTCATTGAAGTCAACTGGTTAACTTGAGTTTTCATTGATGTCATGAATGATGGTTATTTACTGTATATGTCAAGGATATTGAGAAAATTGTAATAAAGAAAGGTTGTAGGTATTTAGTGTTTCCTCTGCATTTTGCTCTGGGATTTGCTACTATGCTAGTAAGGATTTGAGGTATTGTTCATGGTTGCTATAAATTTCTATATCTATATTTTGGGTTTCTAGATCGTTGTACTGTGTGAGTTATGTTCACCAATTGTGTACTACGCTTTTTTATGTATCTGGTTGCGATCTGGGAGAAATGTAGTTGCTTCAAATTTCTCTATTTTGTGGTTTCAAGACTTTTGGTTATGGAAATAAGCTAATAATATTATGTTCAAGTTAATTTTGTTATCTGGAGAGATTGGATCATGTTAAGTTTGCATGTGCTTAATTGTTTATGTGTTTCACATGGGTATTGGTTGACCTTGTGTTTAACATTACTTACGAAGCTTATGGAAGCATGTTGAAGTATGTTGGGAGTTATTTAGGTCCTCATGAGATGTGTGTTTTTTTTCCCTCATTCTAATTCCACCGTAGAATATTTTGGCACCAATCTAATTTGAATTTGTAAATGCAAGTGGTGTGTGACTGACTTTGGATGAATTCAAAGTTGAAGACGATATAAATACAAGTTGAGATGTTTCTAAAAGGGGAATGCAAGTAAGATAGATTCAAGATAGATGTGAAATAGTGTGTATGTAATGTGATTTTGAGCAAATCAGTGTGAAATCTAATTGTGAGTTTTTGGAGGCAGTGACCTAAAGCTGTACTTTATCAGTCAAGCATTTCTAGAAGTGTGTGAGCAAATTGTGGTGGAAATCTCCATTGCATTGAGATTTTTTTCTCTCTATAACAAATCTCTTCTATCTTCTTTGTAATTCTATGGTAGTGAACCCTCTATGTGGTTAACCCTTGTTGGACAGTGAGTCTTGTTCTAGACAATAAGTCCTATTTTAATAGTGAGTCTTCTCTGGAAGTGAGACTTTGTATTTGGTTTTGATATTCTCTATATTGTGAGATAATCCTCACCATGTTTTCTCCCTTATTAGGTTTTCCATGTAAATATGGTGTTATTGTGTGTGTGATTCTTTTCAGTTTCTTCTTATGCACTTAATGATTAATCACATTAGCAAAGTAAAGGATTTGTGAATGATAATTGATCTAATCTATTGTGGAAGTTCTTAAAGGTTAAAATTTTCTACAACTGGTTCACCCTCCCTCTCAGTTGTCTTGTTCAACAATTGTTATTAGAGCTTGGTTCCTTGGAGAAGAGCTTAACTACTTAAGGGAGGCCTAAGATGGCAAGCAAGAGCACTATTTAGTGTCTTAGATTCGACAGGACTGACTATGCCCTCTGGAAGATAAAGATGGAAGGATATCTAGAGTACTATGGATATGATGTTGTGAAAGCTTATAAGACTACTTACACTCCTCCTACATATGGTCTAAGTATAGCTGATGAGATCAAGGTGCATGAAGCGAACAAGAAGGAAAATTTTATTATGAAGAATATTCTTTCACATTCTCAGTTAATTAAAGTTGCAAATTTGAAGACTGTTAAAGAGGTATGGGATGAATTGGAAAAGATTTATGAAGGAGATGAAAAGGTCAAAGAAATAAAGTTGTAGAATCTAGAGGTGCAATTTGATCTCTTGTATATGTCTGAAGATGAGAACATTAAATCCTATGTACAGAGAGTGGATGAGCTTGTAGGTGGAATGCAAGGACTTGGTGCTATAGTTGATGAATCCAGGATTGTGAAGAAGATTCTCAGAACTCTCCCTGATGTGTATAGTGAAAATATATGAGCTATTGAGGAATATATAGATTATAAGATATATAATGAAGATAAGTTGTTGGGTACTCTAACATCTTATGAAATGAGAAATCCTAGCTTGAGAAATGGATCAAAGATAAAAACTACTTTTAGGGGTACAAGAGCTGAAGATCTGGATGAAGAGAACTTTGATGGTGTAGAAGCTAACTTTGTAAGAAGAATGATAAAGGGCTCCGGTAAGTATGAAAGTAAGTTACCTTTTAAATGCTTTAGTTGTGGAGGAATTGGTCATTATGCTTTGATATGTCTAGAAAGAGCTAAGAAGAATAAACATAGATTAAGCAATCAAAACAAAGGGAAGATGATTAAGAGAGCATATTATGTAAATGGAGATGCTAGTTTTTCTGATGAAGATTCTGATTATGGAGATTTTGATGATAATGAATGCTTGTTCTTGGCTATAAAAGATGAATCTACTCCTATTAATACTGAAAGAAAGGTGAAGTAAAGTCCTCTGAAGAAATTTGAAGATATTGTGATCTTTTTCCTTCATGCTAAACAAGAAAAGAATTATTGGGTTGTTGATAGTGGCTGTTCACATCACATGACTAGTGATAAGAGTAAGTTTTTTAAACTTGAAAAATATGATGGAGGCTAAGTTAAATTTGGAGATGATATTGGTGCTAAGATTTGTGGGTTAGGTTCAGTAAGTTTTGATGGAAAGCATAACACTAATGATGTCTATTATGTTAAGGGTTTAAGGAATAATTTCTTAAGTTTTGGACAGATGTGTAGTAAAGGATATAATATTGTATTTAGGATGAGAGATGTGAAATCAAGAAAGGATCTAAAATAGTGAATGTTGTTGGTAAGAAGTCTGAAGGAAATATTTATCAACTTAAGGGTGATGATGGATATTGCTTTATGTCTCAGATTAATGATAGTTGGTTATTGCACTGGAGGATGTGTCACATGAATTTTGATAATATGGTGAGAGTCTGTGTAGTACAAGCTATGACTGATTCTCTGTGGATTATAAAGCATGTTAATGTTATTTTCAAGAATTGTCAGTTTGGAAAGTAAGGTAGAAACTACTTTAGATCGAAGGAACAATCTACTTCGAAACTACTTGATTTTATTCATATAGATCTTTGTTGTCCTACAAGAGTGAGAAGTCTTCAAGGTGACATGCATTTTATGCTTTTGATTGATGATTGCTCTAGATATACATGGTTTACTTTTCTTAGAGAGAAATTTGATGCAATAGATAGATTCAAGGCTTTTAAGGATATGGTTGAGAATGAAGCAAATTTGAGGATAAAATTCTTGAGGTCTAAAAAAGGTGGTGAATTCACCTCCAATGAGTTTAATATGTTTTGTGAAGTTCATGGAATAAAAAGATAGTTATCTACTATCATAACTCCTTAGAAGAATGGAGTTGTTGAAAGAAAGAACATAACGATTCAAGAAGCTTCTAGATCAATGATTATAGAGGCAAGTCTACCAGAAGTTTACTAGAGAGAAGCTATTCACACAACTATTTATGTGTTCAATCGAGTTCAAGAAAAAGCTAATAGCACTAAGACTCCCTATGAGTTATGGTGTGGAAGAATTCCTATTGTCAAATATTTCAAGGTATTTAGAAGTAAATTTGATATCAGAAGGGATGAAGAAAATTTAGTGAATTTTGATTCTAGATGTGATTAGGGTATCTTCCTTAGGTACTCTACTAGAAGCAAATCTTACAAATGTTTCAATAAAAGACTAAGAAACATTGTAGAGAGCACAAATTTCAAGGTTGATGAAGCATTGAATAATTCAATTGAAGTTGATGGATATGTATCTAATGAACCTAATTGCATAAGAGTAGAAGATGTTGTGGAAGAACATGAGAAGTAGAATGAAGAAGAAGAAGCTCTAGTGTTGTCCCCAAATACACCTAAATATGTGTAGATGAATAATTCAAAAAATAGAATCATTGGAGACAAGAGAAAATGAGTATTGACAAGAAGCAAAGCTGCTTCTGAAATAAATTTATGCTTACTTTCTGAAGTTGAACGTAAGACGGTGAGTGAAGCATGTAATGATGAGAATTGGATGAAAGCTATGGAAAAAATTATGCAGATTGAGAAGAATCAAACCTAGGAATTGGTCCCTAGACCGGTAGATAAAAACATAATTGGATCAAAATGGGTATTTAGAAAAAATTTGAATGAGAATGGAGAAGTAGTTAGAAATAAAGCAAGACTTGTGTGTAAGGTTTCACAAGTAGAAGGTATATATTTTCAAGAGACCTTTTTTTTGGTGGCAAGGATGGAAGCTATCCGAATGCTTTTATCATTTGCTTCCCATAAATATTTTAAAGTTTATCAAATGCATATTAAGTCTACATTTCTGAATGGTGAATTAGAGGAAGAAGTCTACATGGAACAACCGAAAGGATTTCAATTGTCAAATCAACTGGATATGGTTTACAGATTAAAGAAGGCCTTATATGGATTGAAGAAAGCTCCTAGAGCTTGGTATGCAAGGTTAGACAAATATTTGATTCAATAAGGTTTCAATAAAGGTACGACATATAGTAATTTGTACTTCAAAATTGACAATGAAAAAACCTTGATAGCGGTTGTATATGTTGATGATATCATCTTTGGAGAAAATGAAATAATTTGAAAAATGTGTTCTTATGACATGCAAAAAGAATTTGAGATGTCTATGTTTGGTGAGATGAATTTCTTTCTTGGGCTACAAATCAATCAAATAGAAAAAGGGATTTTTATTTCACAGTAGAAGTATGTAAGAGAAATGTTGAAGAAGTTTGGGATGGATGGCTCTAAACCAATATGCACTCCTATGGTGATTGGATGCAAATTGAGTAAAGATGATGATTCACCTAAGGCTAATCAAAGTAAATATAGATCTATGATTGGAGGACTAATGTATTTAACTACTACTAGACTAGATATCATGCATGCAGTTTATCTTGTGGCTATATATCAAGAAGACCCTAAAAAAAAACATGTTAAGAGGATATTCAGATACTTGAATGACACTCTAGATTATGGCTTGTGGTATCCTAGGGATACTAACTTTACACTAAGTGCTTATACAGATGCAAATTGGGTAGGTTGTTTTGATGATAGAAAAAGAACAAGTGGTGGTGCATTCTTTCTTGGTTGCAGATTGGTGTCATGGTTAAGTAAAAAGAAAGATTTAGTTTCCTTATCCATTGCCAAGGATGATTATATTGTTGTAGCATCTTGATGTACACAAGTTTGGTGGATGAGACAGAAATTGAAAGATATCAAATTAATGCATGATGATCCCATTTCTATCTTTTGTGATAGTACA
Organism: Sequoia sempervirens; assembly: GCA_007258455.2. NCBI lineage: Eukaryota > Viridiplantae > Streptophyta > Pinopsida > Cupressales > Cupressaceae > Sequoia > Sequoia sempervirens. The sequence continues at coordinate 645,046,024 of VDFB02000003.1, forward strand.
AGTGCAATTAACATTTCAAAGAATCTGGTGATGCACTCAAGTAAAAAGCACATATTAATAAAGTATCACTTTTTGAGAGAGAAGGTTGTGGAGAATGAAGTTAATCTTGAATATGTACCTACAAAGGATCAGGTTACTGACATATTTACTAAGGCTCTTCCTAAAGATACTTTTGAGTATCTCTGGGAGAAGTTAGGGGTTATTGCCCCTCCTTTCTTGAACTAGATACATATGGAGATGCATCAGTCTGGTGGGTCTATGGATCTATCTTCTTTTTGGACTGATGTTTGGTGGCTACCTCTCAGGGGGAGCCAATAGTATAACATGTTGTCATTGAAAGAGTATTTTGTACTGGTAAATGTTCTTAATGTCAAAGGTGAAATCAATGTAAAACATCTTTTTCCTTTGCCATTTATTTCAAAGGGGGAGAAAGTATTCTTTGGAGATTGATGGTTCAAGAGTTGTTTAGTTGTCTTTGATGGTTTTTCACATCATGTGTTGTCATCAATGACAAAGGGGGAGATTTTTGCAAATATGAAGGTGTTGGCATTGATGTCAATTGGTTAACTAGTTGTTATTGTCATTGATGTCATCAATGATGGTTATTGTCTGTATATGTCAAGGATATTAAGAAAATTGTAATAAAGAAAGTTTGTAGGTATTTAGTTTTTTCTCCAAGTTTTTCTCTAGGATTTTCTACTATGCTAGTAAGGATCTGAGGTATTATTCATGGTTTTTGGAAGTTGCTATATCTAGATTTTGGGTTTCTAGATCATTGTACAGCGTGAGTTACATTCACCAATTGTGTGCTATGATTTTTTGTGTATCTAGCTGTGATCTAGGAGAGATGCAGTTGCTCCATATTTCTCTATTTTGTGATTTCAAGACTTGCTGTTTTGGAAATAAGTTGATAAGATCATGTTAAAGTTAATTTTTTTATCCAAAGAGATTGGATCGTGTTAATTTTGCATGTGCTTAATTTTTATGTGTTTTACATGGGTATTGGCTAACCTTGTGTTTAACACTAAACTTATGAAGCTTATGGAAGCATGTTGAAGCATGTTGGGACTTATTTAGGTCCTCATTAGATGTGTGTTTTGGTCACCCTCATTCTAATTCCACTGTAGAATTTTTTGGCATTGACCTAATTTGAATTTGTAAATGCAAGTGGTGTGTGGCCAACTTTGGATGAGTTCAAAGTTGAAGATGGTATAAATACAAGTTGAGATGTTTGTGAAAGTGGAATTCAAGTAATATAGATGTGATATAGATGTGAAACAATTTGTATGTGATGTGTGTTTGAGTAGATTAGTGCAAAATCTAATTGTGAGTTTCTGGAGGCAATGAGCTAAAGGTGTACTCTACCATTCAAAAATTTCTAGAAGTGTGTGAGTGAATTGTAGTGGAAATCTTCATTGCATTGATATTGTTTTCTCTCCCTAAAAATATCTTCTATCTTCTTTGTAATTTTATGGTAGTGAGCCCTCTGGGTGGTTAACCCTTGTTGGATAGCAAGTCATGTTTTAGATAGTAAGTCCTATTTTGGCAGTGAGCCTTTGTATTTGGTTTTGATATTCTCTATATTGTGAGCTAATCCTCACCATGATTTTTCCCTTATTGGGTTTTCCACATAAATCTGGTGTTATTGTGTGTGTGATGCTTTTCAATTTTTTCTTTTGCACTTAATGATTAATCACATTAGCAGAGTAAAGGATTTGTGAATGATAATTGATCTAATCTCTAGTGGAAGTTCTTAAAGGTTAAAATTTTCTACAACTCATTCACCCCCCTCTCAGTTATCTTATTTTAAAATTAGTAAGTCTAACTCTAGAACCACAACACCCAAACATTTTTTAAGGAAATGTGGAATCACCCACAATAATATACTGAATAGAGAGATGGAAATTATATACATAGTTGAACTATGTCATTGATATCTTCCAGTAATCTTCACAAAACTTCTCGAGATCTTGAATATAGTTGTATAAACTAGTAATAATGATATGATTAAAAGTGTAGAGTTATATCTCTTCTTGTGGTGACGTGTGGACCCAAAAACTAATGCACTAAACCACAACATTGTCAACAGAGAACACTTAGCCAAATTCTTGATAGATCAACTTTCCAATATAGTTAGTATTGTACAAATGACACCAAACATGCTTCCCCACAATGTTGATATCGATGAAAACACTGGGTCAGTCAAATCAACTGATATGTGTACATTTCATGCTCATGTTGCTAAACTATATCAATAATGACAAACTTCCAAAGTTCTAACACACTAGGTTTTGATTTCCTTGTTTCAAAAATAATAATAATAATTTCAATACATATAAAACAAGTTGTGTTATGGCATACAACTATGTCCAAATGATAATTACTTTGACTTCAAAAATTAATTAAAAAAATATGTAACAAAAAATTATCAAAAAATATCCATGCACTTGATATTGATGTTAGAAATATATATTTTAAAAATTATAATTTAATCCTGTCAATAAAAAAAAATATACATTACAACATAAGTGTCACATTTTAAAATTGTTGGTTATTATTAAAAACAAGTTTTTAAAAGTTACATTAAAAAATTCATAATTTTTTTTAAAAATGTATATTTAGATTGTATACACAAATCCTCACAAATCACTAGATCACATCATATCCAATTTATTAATGTTTTATTTTTATAGATTTCATAAAGTGGAAATTTTATGAAAATATTGATTCCAATGTCCTACTTTGGCCAAAAAGTGGGACATAGTATTGTGGGCTGACCCTTAGAGGTGTTGGTGTAAATAGGTAATTTTACTAACTAGTTATTAGTGGGGTCCTATTTGCATGGTAAGTCCACTTAGTTCCTAGTTTCATTTTTAAGAAGTCTTAGTTGTCCAGATAAGATCTTATCATATCTTATCTAGTTTTATTTTATTTATTTCTTGTGTCCTAGGTCAATAATATTGTTAAGGTAGTTGTATTATTGTATGGGATTAAGACAAATGTCATGATCTTGTCTAATCCTATCTCACAAATTTCATTTATAACAAAGGTGTCATATGTATATCATATATTCAATATGGAAATCTTTCATCCATAATCATAACATGATATTCTTGTCATTTCTCTCTTATGGAAGTTATTTTTTACTTGTATAAGAGGAACAATCAAATTTTATCTTGACACATTTTAAGTTATGGGGACCAAATAATATTTCTCATTTTATTAATTTGAATTTTATCCACATTGTCTAAAATTAATTTTAAATTCCATTGTTTTTCAATTTCCTTGACAATATAATTAGGTGAAATTTTGGGATTTTTTATCATACCTATATCTATGTTCTCTTGGGTATCATGAATTTTTTTTACTAGAAATTCCCAAGATTTACTTTTTTTCCCTAAATATCCTATGATTTTTTTCATTCTAAATACTCCAATAGGTGTGGGGAAGGCATCCATGTTTCTTTGATAATAGGATGACAAGAATGAGGATTTGGCTAACTATTATCAACTTAATATTTTTTGAGTAGACCCATTTGGTTTTAACTCATCCAAAAAAACATGTTCCAAGCATAGGGATATTTTGTATAAAACAAACCTATTGGCAAGATGAAAGCCACTATTTTGTAGGTTATGAATGGTTATTATTTTCTCATGACAAGAGACCCATTAGAATAAATTGTTCTTGGGATGTGGTTGTGGTTCCAAATAATTCTCCATTTGAAATAAAATATCAAATAATAATTAGGAGCATCAGACCTAGACTTGATTGAATAACTACTTGTAGGGTTAATTGTGCATACTAATTCATCTTATCTATGAAAGGGATTAAATATATATGAAATAAGTTTGGCGATTAGGTTCTATAGATTAGTTGTATCCATGATTATCACCATATCAAGAGATGTATTACAAGGGAATATTGGACTAATCACCAGTGTTTCCCTTTGGATTAAGGACATGGACTAATCACCTCCTATGGATCTGCTTATCTCTAGAATTTGTATGGGATGTTAACAATTCAATCTTTTGGCACAATAATAAATGTGTTCCAAAAAATGCTATCAAAGTCAGGTCATAGGTTTGGATCCCCTCAAATGATCTTGATCGGGGATTTTTGGACTAATCACTTGCATCTCCCTTTGGATTCAAGACATGGACTAACTACCTCCCTTGGATCCGCTTATCTCTAGTGTTTGTATCTAGCATTAATAGGTCAATATTTTTGCAAAATGAAAAAAGTGCTCCAATAGAGATAGCATGCATGTTTTTGTTTCAATAATCATACAAATATTCCAAATATTTCACTTAACTCCTCTTTGATCCTAGCACATAGGTTTGAGGACTCAAGGGGAACCTAGGTAATACAAGGATCCTCCTAGAAAAAAATATTCTCCTTATTTATGTGATTCCATTTTATTAATTTTATTAATGTCTATTTAAATTAATTAGGTTGATCCAAATGGATGATCCAACTGAGAGGCTAGACCTAAATAGGAGAGAAAATTCCTTCTTGTTTGCATAAGTATTTAGCTTGCATATTATTTCTTTGTTTATTTTTGACTTCATAATTTTCTATCTAAGTTTAGCTATTAGAAACTTATTCATATTCATTATTTTGTGAATCCCCAAACCTTAAATACCCTTTGTGAGGCAAACTCTATCCAAATCCACCAATGAGATTTTTTGCATTTCCTCTATCCTAGACCATAGTGTTGAATATATTGAATACTGAGAGGGGGGTGAATCAGTATTCCACTAGCCAAATTAATTATTAACCATCCAATTATCAATCCACATCTAATTGCAATAGTGAACCAAAACATGAAAGAGATCATAACACATTGACACTAGGATTTTTATGTGGAAAACCCAAAATGGGAAAAACCACAGTGAGGATTAGCTCACAATATATTATAACTGGTTATAAGATATTACATGGCTCACTACCAAGACTCGCTATCTTAAAAAAGGCTCACAACTTGACTACAAAATGTGGCTTATTTCCAAAATACAAAGGATGTGGCTCACTACAAAAATGAATTGAAGAAGTGCACCTACAAAGTGTTGAAAGCAGTTTTGGTTATGCTTTGAATATATCAAGCATTTGCTTTGGTTGTTGATGTATGATTATTGTTAGTAAATCCACACTATTATACTTGTCACATTACTTGCATATCTCCCCTTCACACTTTCATTTCATTGACCATCATAAATATATACACAGGTATAACTTCCTTTATCAATTAGGTCAGCCTAATTGAGGGAACACTCAAAATACAAAAGTCTTGTTAGCTTAATACAAAATTCCTTTTGACACATAGAACAAAACATGTTATCCAAACGTTAGGTCGGCCTAGACCTAAAGAGGAACATAAAAAAGATAAACCTTTTTGGCCAAAAGATCATAAAAATTTTATCGTTAGGATAGCTCAACCGGATCACAAAAACATGTTGAAAACTCTATACCTATAATTGACATTCTTCACCAACATATCAAAAACTCTTTGAATTCCCTTTTACTGTGAAGATTTTTGGTTCAAGATTCCAGATCAATATGGATGCACAGAGTACATAGTCAGTTACCAACCAATTTTGGCATCAATGACAAAAAATCTGGAGGGCACCTTCTTCATTCTTGCAACAATATCCCCCTTTGTCATTGATGACAACATGTGCCAAAAATGAGACTTTCTCCAAAATAGAAATTATGCTCAACTCCCCATAACAAGCATAACATATTTCATCTCCTCTTCTCCTCTTCTCCTCTTTTCCTCTTCTCCTCTCCCCCTTTGACATCAAGGATAAAGGAAAAGGAAACACTTCAAATTTAGGAACTAGGGGCACCTTGTAACTCTTTGAGAATCACTTCCCAAGTAGGCTTTCCATCATCCCATACTCCTTTTTCCCTAGAAAGTTTTTTATGCAAAGATTCTATTTTTTCCAGGCATTCTTCTCCTTCTTCCAAAGTGGATGGGGCAATGTACATTTTCTCAAGTTTTTCTACCTCCATCAGTGAATTTGATATAGTAACATGTATGGACATGACCACATCTCCAAGGTGGGCATACCGCCTCATATCCTCTTCCTTTTGCCTCTATAGGATGAAAAACTTATTTTGAATATCTGCAATGGAAACCCACCTAACATAGTTTATATCACCAGCAATCTTATAATCTTTGGAGGCATCAACAATTTGAGACTCAATTGAGTCCATTAGATCCTTGATAGCTCGAGTGGATTATGGCCATTTCATGCAGTAAACAAATAGCAGTTAATCTTCCTCATCACATTCTCTTACCTCTTTCAAGGTTTCCAAAGCTTTGTCACATGCAATGGTACACTTATCTTGTAGAAACATCAACCTTTTCTCTAGAAAATTCAACTCTACTTCTCTTGTCATCTAAATCTTAAGATTGGATGTGTACTCTTTAACAAAATCAACAATAAGCCTTAGATTTTCAATCAGAGCTAAAGAGTTGTCTGGAGTAACATCGGGGGTTGTCTCTTGTAGAGTTTTGATAGCTTCATTAATCAACTCATTTCCTCTTTGATATGAATTTGTAGCCTCCTGTGTGACAGAGCAAAGAAAAGTGTTACTTAGCTTAATTTTGTCACTAGGTGTGATCTTTGTCAAATCCACATAACCTGGGTGAGATGGCAGCTTGCCTAGCTGAGGTGGAAGCATGGGTTTGGATTATAGTTTTTCTTGAAAGAAGACCTTTAAGAGTACTTCCAGATGGCTTTGATGGTTTAGGGTCCTTGGTAATTTCACCTTCAGCTGGAATGAATTCCTTATCTTCCTCTTTCTTCTTTTCTTCTTCCTTTTATTTTCCTTCTTCTTCTTTTCCTTTTCTTCTTCATCACTAGATGGATTTTTGTTTTCTTCCTCCCTTCTTTCCTCATCATCCTTGTCTTTATCATTTTCTTTGTCTTTACTTCCTTCATTTTCATCTTTTTTTTCCTCTTCTATGTTCCTAGTGGGTTCTCTCTTTTCACTAGATTGATTGTTATGATGATCATCGGATCTCTTATTGGTAGATTCTTTTGTGTCCATCTAAGGGGAAGGGGTTTCTGAAGCACCAAGTGTCTCATCAGCAGTTTCCAAGATAGGATTATCCATTACTTCTATAGTCATAGCATGTTCCTTAGTCTAAGTAGTGTGAGATGAAGAACCGGTTCTTGTCCCATAGCTCCTTGCTAATTTCCTAATCACATCATGAGTTTGTTGCCTTAATTTTTCAATATAGTCTTCTTCCTTAGTAATTAACATGCTGACTCTCTACCTAACTTTGAACAATGTAGAACATTCTTTCAATAGATTTTCAGCTTCTATTTCTGAGTGAGTAGAACTAACAAATTTTATGACTTCACTTCTCATCTTTTTTTTGACATTTAAAGCTTCCTGCCTTCTAAGCAATAACTCTTTCAACACAATTTTAGTAACTTTTGAATGTATGGTATCCATGTTTATGTTACAAATAAATATGTACTGAGTAAAATCATTTATGATGGTTTTTTTCCTTCATCATTAACTTCGTCATATAACTTAGCAGTTGACATAAGTTCATTATCAATCATATTATTCACTAAGGTTCCAAGAACCAAGGGTGGATGATTTCTTACCGGAGGAGAATTGAGAATGTTCTCCATAGGGTTAGATGATCTTTCTTCATTCTTCTTTGCATGTACATGAATTCAGTAGGTATCCTCTTCTACCTCTGACTCCTCATTGGTGGAGATCTCCATATTGATTTTGACTCCTTCACCAAAGGTACTACCTCTTTTGTTTCTTTTCAGCTGATGTTCATCTTCTAGACCAAGCTCAATTTCTTCTTCAACAACATCACTCAAATTATTTTTCTTGAGATCTTTTCTTTCACTCTTATTCTTCCTCTTGAAGCAGTAGATGGTGCAACAATAGGTGTGTCCTTCTTCATAGATGCCCTAGTATTGGGACCGATAGGGGTAGTAACATCAACAGATGTAGGGACACTTTTTTCTTTCCTTTTCCCTTTCTCAATATTAGCACTACTAGGGATGGCAGAGCTAGAAATAGGTGTTGATGTAGTACTAGATGATAGCCTTCCAGATTTTCTAGGTCCAAAGAATTGTTCAGCAGTTTTGGCTTTCCTTTTCTCAAGAGCCTCCTCCAACTATACAATGTCATCTTTAGTGTATGTTTGATCTTGGAAGAAATATTCAATTTTCTTTCTTTTTTTAGGTGTTGCAACTTCCAAATGGATTTTAGCAGATTTCTTCTCATATGTACCTAATCTAGGTAGAGAGGGGTGCTTAGGACTAGCCAACAAAATCTCAATGTACCTTTCTACCATTTTCTTTTCAATCTCATATCCCATAGGTTCAATAAAATGAATTCTAGGTTTTACGGCCTAAATGATGCATTCATCAATAGACACAAGAAATATTATCTCCTTCTCATACTCCTTCACCAAACTCCTTGGAATCCCATCTATTTCTTGCATTTCATTCTAAAAAATTGCAAAGAATATTGTTAGGGAATTGTTCTATGCCCTAAAATCTCCTAGAATGTGTAGATGATCACTAATCTGATGAGCATCTAGCCTGGTGTTATCCCATATTATTTTCTTTCTTCTAGGTAACTCCTTTAGAAAATAGAATAACAAACAAACAACAAGAGTGAAAAATTTAAAGGCATGTCTCTTTGCCTTTCTCATACTCAAATTTTCCATAAGTTGCAACCTTAGCAACTCACAAAGATCAAAATCATTTCCATTCACCACCATTTCATAAGTTGTGTGAATTGTCGTGGCCAATACAAAGTTTTCTTTGTTCATGAAGTAGACTTTTTGCCTAATCATAATGGCAGCATATTTGACGGTGGGGTTTGTGATAGACTTCATGGTTAAGGCTATTCCATCAAACTTGGCACTAGTTAACCTTGTGACATCATTTTTCACTGCTTTTAGAACTAGAATGGCACCAATGTCACAAAGATAAGTAACAACACAAATTTCCTCCTTATTCATAATCCCTAGTTCATTTACCCACACAAGATTGTTGTGAACCCTATTGAGGGCCATCTTGAAAAATTTTGCCTCACTCTCACTAGAAAAGTTTGGAAACCAGTTCCAAACATTTAGCTTCATTCAAACTAGGTTTTCATATTTCGCCTTGAGTAGTAAGTCATCAGTTAACTTTTTGTCCCATAAATCCTTCAGCTCTCGGTGATCGAATTCTTTAGGCTTCCCATGAATGTATATTCTTGGATCTTTGATGGGTAGTACATGACTTGGAATGTGTGAGAACACACCCATTGGATCATTTTCATATATTTTCCATGAACACCTTTTGAACTTTGGTTGGGGCCTCTCAGAAATTTCCACAACAGTAGGAGTGGCCATATTTTCCAAACAAACTTGAATAAATTTAACAAAGAGTTCATTCAATTTTGAAAAACACGAAATTCAGAGAATACCTTTTTCTTATCGAGAACTAGGATTTCGATGTACGATACTCCGAGTCACTTCCTTTCTTACTTCATCTTCCACTACTTCTCCCAATTTGTGCAAATATTATTTTCCTTAGCATAGTCTCTTGATTTATTATTTACTGTTTTTCCCTAATTTTGCATTTATTTCTTTTTCACTTTAAAGCTATCAATTGCTTTGTAAAATACACTGTAAACCTAGAAGAGCTCCATAATTATTTTATTTTTCTTGATTTATGTTAGAATTTCCTTCAAAGCCATCAAAATAGAGATTCATATTACTTATCCTTGTGTCATCGCAAGACACCTCATACATCAAGGGCTTGTTAGATTTTTCTATGAATGCTCCCCCTAAATCCATTACTAGGTTCAGTTCTTAGAAGAGGTATCTACACCAGATGTAGATATTGGATCATTTGATTTATCCTTATTCTCAAGTTCTTCCTTCTTTCTCCATTTTTTTCTCATTTATTTCCTTACTTCCTCGGGATCTACCTTGTTCACAGGCTTGTTCTTCTGTTCCAGATTTGATTTCTTCCCAACTTTACTTCTACAAAATTTTGAGATATGTCCTAGTTTTTTGCAAGTGTGACATGCAACATATACTTGATTAAACAAATTTTCGTTCATACTTGACCTACATTGATTAGCCTTGTGTCCAAAGACATTGCATGTCTAACGGTAGCCTTGAAAAGACTAAATTCTTCTACTATAATAAACATGTTCATCATCATCTGACTTCTACATTCAGTAGCTCTATGTCCAAACTTGTTGTAAACATAACATTTTCCAACAAAGAATCCAGCATTATGACTTATTCTATTCTGGTTCATCCTACTTCTACATTCTATTTCTCTATGACTAGATTTATTGCATGAGAAACATAAACCATTAAAACATGGGTACCTTTGAGAATTAGGTTGTCAGATGGGAATCCTTCCAATATTGATCCTTTGGTCCTTACTTATATAAGCATTCTTTTGAAGTTTCCTTTGATTTTCCACTTTTTTGAGAATTGGTTTAGTCTTTGATCTTTGTCCTTCTTCAAGTCCTAGACCACTTTTTTCTTTAGCGGGTTTTTGAGATGTAATCAACTCATCAAGCATTGTAGAACTTGTCTTGAACCTTTCTTCATGTGCTTTCGCTTTTTCCAGATTAGCTCTTAAGGTTACCACTTCTTGTTCAAGCTTTGTACAGTCATTAATTTTATTCCGAATCTCAGCTTTCTAACATTCCTCAATTTGCTTCTTTTCTTTTATTTGCACTTTTAGTGGTAAATCCTCATTAGCCTTCTTCAACTGATCACTAACTTCTCTATGTCTATCCTTGAATTTTTTGATCTACTCTCTTAGCTTTCTGATGCAATCATTTGCCTCCTTCAAATTTCCTTTTAGAGTTTCCTTCTCATCCTTGCTTTTGTTGAATTCCTCAAGGGAAACATTGATCTCTTCAAATACATATTTTTCTTCTGGAGGAACAAAATGATATTTTCCAACCATGTATTCAAATTATGGGACCTTCCTTAAGTTTTAAGACTTTTTTAGAGGAACTAGGCTTTGATACCAATTGTTGAATATACTGAATATTGAGAGGGGGGTGAATCATTATTCCACTAGCCAAATTAATTATTAACCATCCAATTATCAATCCACATCCAATTGCAATAGTGAACCAAAAAATAAAAGAGATCATAACACATTGACACCAAGATTTTTATGTCGAAAAACCACAGTGAGGATTAGCTCACAATATATTATAACTAGCTATAAGCTATTATAGGGCTCATTAGCAGGACTCACTATCTTTGAAAAAGGCTCACAGGCTGAATACAAAATGTGGCTTATTTCCAAAATACAAAGGATGTGGCTCACTGCCAAAATGAGCTGAAGAAGTGCACCTACAAAGTGCTAAAAGTAGTTTCAGTTATGCTCTAAATATATCAAACGCTTACTCTGGTTGTTGATGTATGATTATTGTTAGTAACTTTGCACTATTATACTTTCTACATTACTTGCATATCTCCCCTTCACACTTTCATTTTCTTGACCATCATAAATATATACACAACCATAACTTCCTTTATCAATTAGGTTGGCCTAATTGAGGGAACACCCAAAATACAAAAGTCTTGTTAGCTTAATGCAAAATTCATTTTGACAAATAGAAAAAAAGGTGTTATCCAAACGTTAGGTCAGCCCGGACCTAAAGAGGAACACACAAAAGATAAACCTCCTCGACCAAAAGAACACTAAAATTCTATCATCAGGATAGCTCAACTGGATCACAAAAACACACTAAAAACTCATTTATACCTATAATTGGCATTCCTGGTCAACATATCAAAAACTCATTGAATTCCCTTTTACTACGAAGATTTCTAGATCAAGATACATTATCAGTATAGACACACATATTACATAGTCAGTTACCAACCAATGTTGGCATCAATGACAACAAATCTAGAGGGCTCCTTCTTCATTCTTCCAACACAGAAATATTATTTAGATTTGTTTCATTTTTTAGCCAAGAAGTGAGGGATTTGGAACAAAGAAAGAATATAAACTAATATTCTTTAAAGATAGGTTTTGTAAAGTTGTATTTTCTAGCTTGACACAAAAGAAAACCTTTCTATGAATTTTTTTGGATTCTTTCAATTAAGTTATTTCAAATATTATGATTTTTTATTAAACTCAATATTATTACAATTAGGTTCCAGGTAGTTGATTTATGCTACAAAACAAGGTATAAAATTTATATTTTAACAAGCCCGAGTTAGTGTTAAAGAAATATATCCCACTTTCATTTGAATTCATATGTTGTCCTACGACTGTAACACAATGTGGAAGAATATGTTCCAACCTTTAGATTTAGCTATTATGGATATACCAGAAAGGATGGTATAATAGAAAAAATATTTAAAGGTTTAAAGTTCAAGTTTTTTAAATCTTTTTTATGATACCTTATCTAATATTTTAGAGAATATTTATAATCTAAAATTCTAGTAAAATGATAAATATCTATAATGAGATACAAAATCTTCCTATCTTAAGCATTATTTAGAGGTGGAATTTTCATTAGGAAAGATATTAATAATTATAGAAAACATTGGAGTGGTGTAATTCTTCAAAATATTATTTTTTTCATAAGATTCCAAAACAAAATTCTGTAAGGTATACTTTTATAACACTTTTAGTAAAAATTCCCAAAAAAAATTTATCATAGATAGATAATGACATATAGGATTTACCTTATTGGGACAAATACACATTAATTTTCATGGATAATTCTATCCTCGTCCTCATCCTTGGATTGGTCTATGTTGGGAGTAGGGTTGAGTAGAAATTAAAATAATCTAATCACCTCCTACTATACCTATTTCATTCTCTTCAATAATTTTATTCCCATCCTCACTAATTAGTTCATAGATTGATAGATGAGATAATTTAGTGTTCCTACCATTGATTTTAAGTCATTGTATTCTAAATTTATGCATCCAAAATATTCCCTCATTTTCAACGATATACTAAAGGTTGTAGATAATTTCACTCTTTTTGACATAGATATTTTAGAGCTCCATTAGCATCCATTTCCTACTAAACTTTTTATATCTTTAGTTTGGCAATTTTATTTTTCTAGAAAATGTTACCAAAAGATCAAAGAGTGATTGCTCATATTATTTATTTTCCTCTTGAAATTCTTATGTTTTTATAATTATTCTAAACATGGTTATCCCTACCACCTCATGGTTCAACCAAAATTTAATTAAAATATTGTATATTAGCTTACAAATGATAATCTAATCTTTATAGAAATATTGTATTATAAAAAAATATAAATATATACTTAATTTTTATGTATTATAAAATTATTATTTTTAATGGTTTCAAACCCTAAAGTGTAGGTCATGGAATTATAACCATGATTGAAACGTGACTCTGCTATCATGGACATAAATATTTTTGTGTGGTTGCACCATCATGATCATATCCACCACAATATAGTTATGACCATTTAAGTGTAAACCATCACTTAAAAAAGTATACACTAAAACAAAAATATGCATTTTTATATTAATATCAAAATTTTATTTTTTAAATCAAATTTATAGTAGACGTGAAAATAAAAATTCAAGAAAATAAATAAAATTGAATTTAAGAGGGTTTGAGTAGTTACCATGGAAGATAATGGCACTTGAATCTATCTTATATGTAAAATAAGGGATATCCCCCTTCTTTTCTTCTCTCCTTTCTCAATCAAGTTATTTTTTCTTTTCCATTATAGTATTTTAACTTAAAAAAATTGAAATATTTTTTTTGTGTAAATCTTTTTAGTAGATTTTTTTTTTCTAAATAATATTTTTTCACTTGTTTTTTTTTTATAAAAAGGAAAACTAATACATACTTGATAATTGTTGAAATATTAGTTTATATACCATAATAATATCATATTATATATTTTATTTTATTGGAAAATTATGGTTAATAGAACCACTTCCATTTTAAAATTAAAAATAAAAAATAAAAATTATGTATCAAACTCATGAATAGGGGTGCATAATGACTCAAAATAATAGAGAACTCTAGCGTCCAATGATAGTGGGGTTTCAAGATAGGTATAATTTTATTTATCTTATGGATCCTAATTCCTACCTTATCTTGGGGTGGTGGACCTAGCTCGATCGGCTAAAGCATCATGTTGCATTCAAGAGGTAACGAGGTCTAGTCTCCCCACCATCCCCATGGTACCAGAAGGCATGTCGTGCCAGCGTCACTAGTCACATGAATTTTTTTTACCAGGTGCATTGTAGTTTATAGGGGGATGGATACCCGACTGATTCCTACAGGTTAAAAAAAAAAATCCTACCTTATCATGGGATCACAAAGAAATTGGGCACTGCAAAAGTTCAACCTTTCTTGTAGCCTTCTTTCTCTATTTGATCTATGTATGATCTTTTTTTTTTATTCTATGAAGTCTCCTCCACTAGAGACATCTTTGAGGCATGACTATTTCACATTATAGCAGTATTAACTAATTCAACACAAGAAACCAAACAAACTGATATATTTTTTCTAAGCATTTGGATTCAACACCATTATTTATAATATGAAAAATGTAAATGATAGGTAAAGTTGGCCTTGATAGGTCTAGATAATGGTTTATTTTCTATTGTTTTTATACCTGTTTTAAGATACTTTTAAACATACTATCCAGAAAATGTTCCTACATTATGCTATCCTTTTAATCCATTATGCAAACTTGAACTTTAGTTATGATGATGGAATTGTGGTTATAATATATTAGTATTATATGGTTTATATGAACATATGTATGGAATGTTGATGGAATGCTATGAGTTAATTATGATAGTTATCTTTGTGTACATATTTTGCAAAATTTAACTTGTTTGTAGCTAAAGAGGAATCATAGCGCATCAGTTGCAAGATGAACCCATAGCAAAAGGAATGACTAGACACCAAAATAGGGGAAGCTCTAGGATAAGTTGAACATGGTTTGATCAAAGGAACTTAATGAAGATTGGACATGCATTATCGTGACCAATTTAATAAACACTGAAGAAGAGGTCTTCTTCACTTGTGGAATTTTGACAATTGGTTGTATGATTTCATACAATTCTATTTTGACAAATTTCTAGTTCTGATAGGATTCTCTTTTCTTTTCAGTTATAGGTTGAATAATTCAAGTCTTAATTCTACACTCTATTATCTAGGAGTGGAGTTAACGATTTCAGTTAGTTGTTTCTTTCAATAATGATTCCCTCAGCTTGTATATAACTATTGGATGAATTTGTAAGATAGTTGGTTTTTATCAGTTTCATGTTACCAGTTACTTTCAGTTTCAAGACATGAAAAATATTCCAAATGATTGAGTCCAATCTATGGAAAGATCTTTTGTAATCTTCTACAATATGCAATGAATGGAGTTAATCTTATGGGATGCATAGAATCTATTAGTTAGATTGAGTTCAGTTAAAGTGAGAACAGTTTTTTGAGCAAGCCACTTAAGGTATTATTCTTCACTTCACCTTTCAGTTATTTATTTTTGTTAATAGCTATTATTAGTTTATCATTTTTCATGAATCATATGCAAGTTAATTGAAATTTCATTTATTACTTATTATGAATGAATGCTTGTGAATAAGCATGTAATGATTATTAGTTGCACTCTAGAGGATAATTCAGTTGAGTCATTAGTTTCTATTAAGTTTTTAATTGATACAACATTATTTTCTTAGTAGCAATTCAGTTACATTCTTTATTGTACATACCCATAGCAACTAGTTCTGGTTTATGTTTTCACTATTTTATAGTTCTGTGAATTTCCAGCAAGTAAAATATCTTAAGTAGGGTAGTTTAGGTAGCTTTAAGTCCATGAAGGAATATATAATGTTGCACCATCATAAGCTTACAATCTTTGGGTTGATAATTTAATGTGGTCTTAAGCAATGTAAAGTGGACTGTTCAACCAATTAACCCTCTGAACTACGTAGATTCTACCAAGTTTACAATACATTAGCTTAGACTCTACATTTTTGGCACTATTGTTGGGGATGGTGCTATCTTCACAAACTAGTTTTTATAGTTTTCATAGTTAATTTCTCTTTTCAAGCATTAGGAATGTTAGATACCATCTTTTTCAACATCAAAGATATACTAACATTGTGCAGGACCATTGAATCTAAATCCATATTTCATGTAAGAGAGATTCATTGGGTAGGTTCCTTCTATCAACATGCTAGGATGTTATTGCAGAAATTGGTGACCATAGTACTTAGAGTGAAGGTACCACTAAAGAAGAAATTTCCTTATCACCAACCTCTAGCACACATATAGAAGGAGCATACCACACCATGGGTGATGTAGCAGGAGATGATGTTGAATGACCGACATTTGAGTTTCCCATCACTAACTACGAAAGGGCTACAGTGTTGAAGAACATCCCTCCTTCGGCCTTGTCAATTTTCTATGAGTTATTGATTGAGGACCTAGATACTTTCCTCTTTGAGTTTGGTGTCCTATGTCAAAGTTATGTTTATACTTCTCATCTTCATAGGCTCAAACTATTCCCTATAACTCTTAAGGATGCATCCTTAAGATGGTTCATGGGATTGTGAAGGGATGTTGTTCCTGACTAGGAAAGTATGAAGACCTTCTTCCTAGAAAAGTATCAGAATTATTGTAGGGGACCTGATAGGAGGAAAGATGGTATATTCAGAATGACACAAAAGGATGATGAGCCTTTAGAAGATTATGTGGAAATATTTTGGTTTTCTCTAATGAAAAACCCTCAAAACAAGTTGTTAGAAGAGTCTCTCAAGTTAGTCTTTTTTTAGGGGAGTCAATGAACATTGCATAAATTCCTTGAGCCTCATTGGCCATGGATATATTTCTCAGCTACCATTTTTTAGATATTTGTAAGGCCCGCAAGAATTACTCCAAGACCTTTACAAAAATTCCAAGAGGAGAGCTAAGCAATTTGTTATCCAACATGAAGGAGGATATCATCAATCATTTGGCAGCTCAGTTGGATACTCTCCATATTAAGAAAAATTAGGAGGAAGCTAAGGCTATTCTTACTGAGTATTATCCAACCTATAGGAAAATAAAAGAAAATTGTAAATGCAAAAGAGTGGCCAGTATCTAGCAAGACAAAGTTGAGAAGCCTGATTTTCAACCAATTGAAGGAGATGGTGGACAACTCTTTTATATATCACAAAGGAGGCCATGGAAATAGAGAAAAGGTATGCCAAAAGACCCCCTTAGCATTAATTCATCCTTTCCTATTGGGAATCAAAATGTTTCTACTTGGAACTCTCAGACCTAGCAAATAAACCAAAACTAGTGGCAGAACCCTCAATAGTGGCCACAAGCTCAGCCAAATTGGAACCAACAACCAAACCCTTGGCCACAACAAAAATTTTAGGGTTCCAATTACAATCCACAATGGCCAACCCAAAAAAAATAGTGACAACAACAAATACCTGCCCAACCTGTACCTAACCCTAACACTAAGCCTATTTAGCAAGCTTATACTAATGAAGCTATGAAATACCCCACTTATGGGGTAGAGGTGAGTGATTTCCACCTTAGATCATGGAAACAACTTGTTGTACCTTCATCCCCCCCCCCCAAATTATAGAAATGGAAGATGAGGAACCTGTAGTTGAGGATTATGATAAAACCATCTTTAGAACTTGAGCCAAATCAGACACACCAAACTACCTCAAATCCCAAGCCACCTTTTCTTGAACACCTAGTTGTACAAAAGCATCACACACAGGTTGAGACAGATCTTTTAGGAAAATTGAAAGATGTGAGCATCAAGATCCCACTTATTCAAGCTATCAAAGGCATCCCTATCTATACCAAAACTATAAGGGATCTATGTATTAAGAAACCAGGCAAGAAAATAAAATATCCTCAAATAGTCCATGTCTTGGGAAATCTTGCAGATATCATATTAAGGAAAATTACAATCCCTAAGTATACAAACCCTGGTAGTACAGTTGTGGATGTTAAGATTAATAGAACCCTCATTAAGAATACTTTGATAGACTTGGGGGTAGCAATCAATGTTATGACAAAAGAAACAATGTAGTTGCTCTAGTTGGTCAACCTCAAGCCCACACAAACTATTTTGTAGCTAGTTGATAAGTACATGGTCAAGCCTGAGGGAATTATTGAAGGCCTATTCATTGCATTAGATTCTTGGGAATACCTTGCAGACTTCATAGGATTACAACCCAAAGTCAATCTTGCAAGTTACCCACTCATCCTAGGCAGGCCTTGGTTAGCCACAACCAATGTCTTTATAGGTTGTAGGTCTAGTAAAATGATAATATCTAATGGGAAAGTTACAAAGAACCTGGTTCTTTATCCACCAGCCCAAACATATGTAGACTTTGAGCATACCATTTGGCCCAATTTGGGTGAGGAGGAGGATAATTATTCTATACAAACACTGATGACTATAGAATGTAGCCCCTTATTGGATGACTAGAATGAAGATGAGCTCATTGCTCACATAATCCAAAATGAATTTTGTAGGAGCCCACAACAACAAGACTACCTTATATGCCTACAAGACCCCTTGCAAATTATTATACCCAGCAATTCTACAAAAGAGATATCATAGCTATTTCATTCATTACTACCTCAACAATGTCTAGCCATCATACCAAGCCTTAATCTCTCATCAGTTCAAGAGTCATTAAAGGAATTGGAAATTATGCTAGGAAGGAAGTTAAATAATAATAATAATGCCTTAATAGAGGAACAACATAATTCTCTACAATCATTGCTACAGGTACACTCAACCGCATATGCATGGGATTACCATGATATGAAAGGTATAGATCCTGATTTATGTATGTACAAGATTTATATTAATGATGGTTATAGACTCATTTGACAACCACAGTGGCGCATGAACCCTTCTCTTAGGAAGATAGTGAAAGTTGAGCTACAAAAGCTCCTTGATGCAATTTTTATCTATCCAATATTAGATAGTGAATGGGTCTCACCATTAGTAATTGTTGCCAAGAAAGGTGGGAAATGGAGAGTTTGTGTAGACTACAAGGAATTGAATACATCCACTAGGAAAGATCACTTTCCTCTACCCTTCAAGATCAGGTACTTGATTCTCTAGCTAGAAGAAGTACTTCTCATTTCTTGATGGTTTCGATGGATATAACTAGATTAAAATTGCTCCAGAAGATCAGGACAAGACTACATTCACATGTCCTTAGGGTACTTATGCTTACTATGTCTTGCCCTTGGGCTTATGCAATGATCTAGCTACCTTTTAGAGGATAGTACTCAACATATTTTTTCATTATGCACATTACTGCATGGAGATATACATGGATGACTTCACTACTTATGGTGAATTTTATGAGGAATCTCTCAATAATCGGGAAAAAGTGTTAAAAATATGTAAAGAACACAACCTATCACTCAGTAATGAGAAGTGTTTCATGATGATGACACATGGAATTGTATTGGGACACTTTATATCCAGTGCAAGAATTTAGGTTGATCCACACAAAATAGAGATAATATCTACTTTACGTATTCCTTAGAAACAAAGAGATATTAGGAGCTTCCTTGGTCATGCAAGCTACTATAGGTGGTTCATAAAATATTTTAGTAAGATTTATGCACCCTTATTTGTTTTGTTGAGTAGGGATATTGAGTTTGAATAGACCTTCGAGTGTCAACACTCCTTTGATGAACTAAAGAAAGCTCTGACTCAAGCACTAGTGTTGAGAGGGCCTAATTGGACTCTCACATTTCACATACATACAAATGCTTTAGATTTTTCTATTGGAGCAGTCTTAGGCAAAAGGATGGCAAAAAGGAGTATGCAATTTATTATATCAGTAATAATCTTCAAGGGGCAAAGTGAAATTATATTGTAATAGAAAAATAGATGGTTTTTGTAGTCTATGCTATTAATAAATTTAGATACTATATTACTAGATATTTCATCTTTGTCCATAAAGATCACACAACAATTAGGTATTTGATGAACAAGCCAATAGTTGGAGGGAGACTGGTAAGATGGATACTTCTCTTACAAGAATTTGACATCACCATAGTAGAAAAACCTGGTAAAGTAAAAGTGGTGGCGAATTTCCTATCAATATTTCCAACAAAATCAATTGAAGGAGTGGTGGATGATTCATTTCCTAATGAACACTTTTTTTCTTTGCAAGTACAAATACCTTGGTAAGTAGATATTGCTAATTATTTGGTCATAGTGCATATTCCACCACATTTCTCAGCAAGAGAGAAAATGTAGCTAGTTCACAAATGTTTTCTCTACTCCTAGATATTTGGTTATCTATTTTATACAAGGCTTGATAACATCATGAGAAAATGAATTAGGGAAGATGAGATTTTTGACATCATGAAAGCATGCCATGATGAGCCATATGGAGGTCATTTTGCAGCAAAGAGAACAACCTTTAAGATCCTCACAACTGGTTATTATATGCCTACTTTGCATAAATATGTTGTTAAATACACTAGGAGTTGTGATAGGTGTCAATGGATGGGAAGGCCAACAAAGAGTGATGAGATTCCCTTACAACCTCAGTTGACATTGGAACCTTTTAAAAAATGGGGTTTAGACTTCATTGGGTCAATATCTCTTACATCTAACAACAAGGAATATATCCTTGTGTGCATTGACTACTTGAAAAAATGGGTGGAAGTTAAATCTCTATAGTTTACTAGAGATGGTAATGTGGCTAATATGAAGATATTTTTACTAGGTATGGAGTACCTAAAGAAATAGTCACTGACCAAGGGCCCCAATTTACTTTTGATATAATTGCCAAGTTGGTTGAAGAATACCAAATTAGACATTAGAAATCAACACCCTATCATCCACAGGCTAATGGTCAATTGGAAGTAACTAATAGGGATATAGAAAGCATTCTCACCAAAATAGTGCAGTTGCATAGGAAAGATTGGGTTTCAAGGTTACCTAAAGCATTTTGGGCATACAAAACTACATGGAAAACAACCACTGGATTTACACCCTATGAGTTGGTCTATGGAAAGATAGTAGTACTCCCTATTGAATTTGAATATAAAACATTGCAAGCAATAGTAGAGTTGGGAATGGATTTAATAGAAGCACAAAAGGAGAGACTACATTCATTGAATGGGTTGGATGAGATAAGAATGGAAGCAATACATCATACAAAGGTAGTACAACAATAGAGAATGAAGTGGCATGGTCAATACATTAAAAAAAAAGAGTTCACTGTGGGAGATTGGGCCATGTTATATGATTCATGATATAAATATTTCAAGGGAAAATTCCATTCCAGATGGTTGGTCCTCTATGAGATTAGCAAGTTTTACCTTATGGGGAAATTCAATTACACACCATTGATGTAGTTTGGTTTTCTCTTCTTGTCAATGGCCATAGACTGAAGTTGTATAAAAATCCATTACAGAAGGATGACTTTATATTTTACTAATCCAACAATATGTTGCTGTCAGTGAACCTGATACAAAATCTGATACACAAAGTCCTACTTCAATAATACAGGACATACCTAGCACTTCTAGTGGCCTAGAGATTGAGTTACACGGCTCAGCCCCTGAGCTCCCTTAGCACTAACTTTTCATTTTTTTTCTCATGAGCACACATTGCATGTTATAATAATGTTCCAAATATCTTCAAAGGGACCTATTATCAATATTCACAAGGGTCATGATGTCGAAGGGACCTAACACTCCAAGATCTCGTAGTAATGTCTAGTAGCTGAAAAGAATATTCAACTGACTTGACACCATATTTAATACATGCTCATTCACATTAATTTCAAATATATTCACGTATCATATCCATCATTTCATGCAATATAAAGTGGCATAAGTATTTTATTGCCCACTCACATTTTAATTACTAGAGTTTTCAAATCGCCAACTCATACTTGTCATTCCCATCCCATCATATCCACTCACCACCCACTATTAATTATCTTGTAGTTAATATGTGTCGCATCAAATCAATGAACAAATATATTCTTCCAATTTCCATGCACGAAAGATGGTTATTTCTACAAGGAAATACTTAAGGTATGATATTATGATTAATCTAGTTTTCTTTAAACTTTCATACACTTTTTCATTTACTTCCATGCATGTGAAATATTATATCTTTAATTACCATCATTATGAATTTACGCGACCTCAAAATCATAAACATGAAGTGAGGTCACTTCACTAATTAAGTTGGGGGGAGGGTACACTTTACTCATTCTTTTCATCGGTCCTTTCGAATTTTCCACCCGAAACCAAATTTAATGAATATTATGACATGAAAAACCCTTAGTTATGTTTTATTTTTGCTACTTTTTATGCTACCATTTTCAAAATTGCTAAAACTTGAAACCTTGAGATTTTATGAGAATTTTACCTTAATTAGACTATAGTTGAACTTAAAATGGAATTTGCAGTTGCAGTATGGTATAGTAGTAAGGATATATGAGGAAACAAAGGTTTTGAAGTTGTAGAGCAGTTCTAATGTGGTGGGAAGATTGAACTAAATTTCTAGAGGTA
Organism: Sequoia sempervirens; assembly: GCA_007258455.2. Taxonomy (NCBI): domain Eukaryota; kingdom Viridiplantae; phylum Streptophyta; class Pinopsida; order Cupressales; family Cupressaceae; genus Sequoia; species Sequoia sempervirens. The sequence continues at coordinate 645,068,595 of VDFB02000003.1, forward strand.
AATTTAATATATTGAGCAAAGAAGAAAAAAAGGATCGGAGGAGATGTTTTAAGAAGACAGCCAGTGGCTCACCAACAAATTTTGGAGGAAACAACAGTCCTACCTAAATTCACAAGGGTTGGTTGGCTTAACTACTTTCTAATATTAACAAAATTTAGTGATGACTTAACAAGAAGATTTGTATAAACTCTTCAATACGATGAATCCATGGTTAAGAGAATTTTTGTAGATGCATTTGAAACTGCCATTGCACAGGTTATAGGACTACTAAGGACAAGAACGAAATTCTTAGCTCAGTCTAATGCAGTTATAGTTTGGGAAGATTTATGCATAAGAGGAGAGGAATTGGATTCCTCATCACAAGGTACAAAGAGACTTTCTCTCCATTGAGTGTGAGCAAGATGTGCCTCTTATATTATTAGATATATTACCTGTGATGGTAGATAGAACCTTTTGTATATGACCCATTTCAAATTGTTAAGTCATCTTAGGCATAATAGGGCAGTAAATGTACAAAATTTTCCTTATAACTTGTTGAAATGAATGGCCTCAGAATACCAAAAAATGTAATGATACTTCTCTCTCATCATTGTTTAGTTACCCTACTGATAAAAAGGAGTCCAATAATTCAATACCCACAAGTTAAGTGGGAGGATTTCAAAGGTGAGGAATGCATAGAAATTAATAGTTTATTGGATGCACCTTTAGTGCATGAGGATATTGAAAAACCAAAATGAGCCTAAAGAGGAAAAACCTCATGTTTCACCTATGGCCTCACCTACCTGCAACTAAGGAAATCATGAAGAACCTAAAGAACCAAACCCTGGACCACTTATAAATGAGGAAATACCTTCCTCTTCTAAGTCACAAACATCTAAGAGTTGGAGAGGCAGTGTATATGCCTCCACTACACCCTCGAAACCAAAAGAAGAAAAAGGAGGATGTTCCTAAAAAGAAAGAGTGTTAAAAAGTGTTGGTGTAATTAAATGTCTTGTACCTTGTCCTAGGTCATGATTACACCTTACTTAAGTTTACTTAGGGACCACATAGGAGGTTGTTGGATGTTTTCCACCTTTGGTGGAGTTGACATCTCATTCCTCATCACTTCCACCTTTTGTGGACACATCATGTGATCATCTCTCCATCTTTTGTGGGAGATCCACCTTTTGTGGAGATTATCACATTATCTTTTTCCACTTTAGATGGAGTGATAACTCTTCATTGTTGTCACATGTCATAAGATTACGACACTTGTCATAATCTTATGCCCTCCTATGTTCTCACCTTGGCTATATATCCAAGGGGTCTCCTATGCATTGTATTGAGCATTGTATTGCATATCATATTATTGACATTGAATACAGTTTATTCTTGTCATATTATTCTATCTCTCTTTTGTGCTTTCTATAAGGCCTCTAGATCTTGGGTGGCTACCTTCATAGCCAATTCTTACATGGTATCAGAGCCCTTGGAGCGTCTTTGGATCGCCATTTTGGAGAGATCTATGTTGCTGCAACATTTTGGAGCATCCTACACCAAATCTAAGTCCACCATTGCGTTCGGGAGCCTTTTTCCAGTTGAGATCGCCTTTCGTTTCATCCAAATCAGACATCGGGAGCTCCAGATCTGAAAAAATCTCCAATTTGGGTATTTTTTCAATTTTCTGAATTTTTCTATAGTTCTGAAAAATTATTATTTTCTCAAATTTGTCAGAACTATTTTGAAAATTTTTTTAGAAAAATTAAAAAATCCCCCCTTCATTCTTTGAAAAATTGGGGTATATATTTTTTGTAAAGCTTGTATTTATTTTTATTTTTTATTTTATATAAATCAAAATTAAAATCAAAATTAAAAAATAAAAATTGTATTTCATTTTTGATTTTTATAAATTGAAAAATCAAAAAAAAATTAAAAAAAACAAAACAAAACAAAACAAAAAAAAGGCGGTTTGTACAACCGCAGACTATACAGTCTGCGGACTGTATCGCAGCCACCCACCACCCCTCCACGTGGCAGGCGGCCACGCCCCCACGGGCCCTCCACCTCCTACCGGCAGTCACAGGTGGCCGGCAAACTTTTACCAGCCAGACTTTTTCCAACTCCGGCGGGCGGCAGGCTTCATGAAAACCGGCGCGAATATTTTGAAAAGATTCTGAGAGCGCACGAAATTTCCGGCCAAATTTCCAACGGAGAGAATATTCCGTTGATTCAGCATATTCCGGGAACTGACGAATATTCCGACAAGGAGCGTTTTCCGGCGATGACTGTCGTCCAACCGTCAATTTTAAGCTCATGATTTTTTCTTGACGGGCCGCAGGCCGTCAAATTTAAGCCCGTGAAATGATGACATCAGCATGCATCATGATGACGTCATCACTTTTTGAAAAATTATGCCCCCCTCACCAATGAGCTTTTCAGTTTTGCAGTTCAACTTTGGAAGGCCATATCTAACTCATTTTTTATCCCTTTTTCGAGCATTTTTTTTTTATTTGGGCTAATTTTTTGTGTACTTCGCAGTGGTGTACTCGGTTTCTAATTTTGGTGCACAAATTTTCCAAAATTTTCAGTTTCTCATGACTGTACCTGTCTTGTCACCATTTCTGCAACTTTAGAGGCTTCGTTCAGGCTCATATGAACTCCTTTTCAGGTGCCATTTTTTTTGAAAGTGCATGATTTTTCGTCTACTTCTTGAATCTGCAATCAGTTTGAAGCGATCTTGACTGGATTTTTTACTTTCATCATATGGTCATTTTTGGCCTATTTGGCACTTGTATTGCATAGATCTAGATTTAGGTCTTTGCTTTATTGTTCTAGTCTATTATCAGCATCTTTATTGGCAAGTTGTAAATCAGAAATCATAAGCCCACTTAGCCAAGTTGCAAGTGGCCTATTGTACACACACTACATTATAAAGTGCCAAAATCATCTATTTGTGGGGGGGTACTTTGATTGAGTGAATTTGGGGGGGTGTATCTCTTGTGTGATTGTTCATATTTTCTCTCTTGTGCTCTTTCATTCCATCATGGGTTCATCTAAAGTTCCACTTTTAACTGCACATAATTATGGTACTTGGAAAGTACGTGCATAGAGTAAACTAATGGAAAAAGGTTTAATTTACTACATTGATGGAACCATAACTGCACCTTCAGATCCTAAAGCAGATCCAATAGCATTTATGGATTGGCTCACTAAAACTTCTATGGCATTGGGTACACTATGAAAGTTCATTTCAGATGATCTCATTTTCCATGTTGATAAATGTACTACAGCTAAGGAAGCTTGGGATAAACTTGTTGCTTTGTATGGTAAGGTTGATAAGGTTAAGGGATACAAACTTGAACATGATCTCTTAAGCCTTGATCCCAAAGATTTTGATACAATTCAAGATTATGTCACTAAGGAAAATGAATTAAGAGCACAACTAAAAGATTGTGGTATTGAAAAAGAGGATGATCAATTGGTCTTCAACTTGTTAGATAAACTTCCAGTTGAGTATGTAGCCTTTGTTTCAAGTTTTCAAACTCAAAGATTGACAATTAGTAACTTCAAAACACCATCTTTTGAGGCTCTCACAGATCTTTTGATTCTTGAGCAAAATAAGTTGATGAAAATGGGTATTCTCAAGTCTTCAACTTCAAAAGCATTGGTGGTCAATCATGGAAATAATAAGCAAGGCAAAGGAAAGGACCAAAAGCAATCTTCGCCAAAGCCACAAGGGGAGAACAAACAATCCACTCCTCCACAACAAAGTTCATCAACATCATCTTCTTCAAAGAAGTACAACAATTCAAGTAAGAGGGAGCAACCAACATGTGCATATTGCAAAAGGATTGGTCATGATGAGCATCGTTGTCATGTTAAGCAAATTGATGAGTTGAAACACATCCTTAAGAAGAACAACATCAACTTACCAACTACATATCAAGAGAAGGACACGTCTCCTTCCACTTCTTCTAAGGGAAAAGGAACAACTCTCATGGCAACAAGATCAAGCTCATCTCCTTCTTCTACATCATCTCAATTTGATAAACATAAGGGGCAAGCATTTCTTGCAGTTGCAAATTCCAATTCAGATCAGTGGATCCTTGATTCAGGAGTTTCGCATCATATGACTTCGTGCAAGGATATGTACTCTTCATTTGATTCTTGTTCATCACCACCCATTTTGATGGCCAACAACACTTCTTTGGAAGTTTGTGGGAAGGTTTCTATTGACATTGAAGGAGGAGCATTCAATGATGTTCTATGTGTGCCTACTTTGTCAAGAAACATCCTTTCCATCTATCAGATTACACATAGTGGTTCAGGAAAGAGTGTAGAGTTCACACCAAATTCTGTCATTGTTCGGGATTTGCATAGCAGGGCTCTTGTTGCAATTGGGGAGGTTGATGATCATTCTCGGTTCTACACCTTCTCATATTTTGCTCCTATTGATGATTCGGTTCACCCTAGTGTGGACAAACCTGAGGAGATTGAGTATGGTTACTTGAATCTTGGAGTTCTTGAACCTAATGCTGATACTCCATCTCCTACATTGACTGATGTATCTGATGACACTTGTGTTCTGACAGTTTCAGTACCTTGTGATTCAGTGCAACAGTGTATACCTTGTCTTCCAGCAGCAGCTTCATGGGATGACTACTTGACAGACATTAGCAGTTTGTTGTGGAGTCCTACATTGCAGACTTGGGAGACACATATGATTCCTTACATCTTCTCTTTGATGAAGGTGATTCTTCTTCAGTTGTTGCGAGGGAACACTCTGACCCTCCTCTACATGATCAGTCTTTCGAGGTTGATGTGATTGTGGATGCATCTTTACAACAGTTGGAGGAGGCCACTTTCTCTTTTGAGGAGACATCGTCTTTGGAGTATGTTCTACCTTCATCCTTGCTAGATCCTGAGTTGTCTTTTTCAGCAGATGAGAGTGTTGTTGCAAAGGGTTTCTCACAAATTCCAGGAGGTGACTACATTGCAGCTTCACATGGTTTGGGGAAGGCATCTTTCAGCATCAACACAGGGACACTTGAGCAGATTTCAAAGACTTCTTACATTTTGAGGGTTCTTCCTTCTTCACTTGTGGATTGGGGAGACTTCATTCATACACCTTTGGTATTGTTTCTTCCCAAGGGGAGGAATGTTGTTCGACAGTTTTGGAGCAGTTTCTTCATTCCTTCTTGAGCATCTTCCATGGGTGATCATTGTACATTGAAGGGGGGCTACCTTGTCTCTCTTCTTCTCTTGTATGCGGGGGACTTTTTCCTCACATGGGGTTTTTTCCTTCTCATGCTATGTTCATAGACTTTTGTATATCATCTCTCTTTTGGGGGGTAGTTTTTTCCCACTGGGTTTTTCTATCTTTACTCCACTTGTGAGAGATTTCATTGTGTGTACATGGGTACCTAACATAGCCTAGTAGCCGGGACCCATCTTGCATTGTTTACTTTTGAGTACATTCTCCCTAAGTTACACTTAAGGGGGGGTGTTGGTGTAATTAAATGTCTTGTACCTTGTCCTAGGTCATGATTACACCTTACTTAAGTTTACTTAGGGACCACATAGGAGGTTGTTGGAGATTTTCCACCTTTGGTGGAGTTGACATCTCATTCCTCATCACTTCCACCTTTTGTGGACACATCATGTGATCATCTCTCCACCTTTTGTGGGAGATCCACCTTTTGTGGAGATTATCACATTATCTTTTTCCACTTTAGATGGAGTGATAACTCTTCATTGTTGTCACATGTCATAAGATTACGACACTTTTTCATAATCTTATGCCCTCCTATGTTTTCACCTTGGCTATATATCCAAGGGGTCTCTTATGCATTGTATTGAGCATTGTATTGCATATCATATTATTGACATTGAATACAGTTTATTCTTGTCATATTATTCTATCTCTCTTTTGTGCTTTCTATTAGGCCTCTAGATCTTGGGTGGCTACCTTCATAGCCAATTCTTACAAAAAGGAAAAGAGGAAAATTAAAGAAGTATTAACACCTAGATGCTCTGGTAGGCTCAAGAAATGAAGTTCTACAAAATAAAATGCAAGGGAACCTAAAAGGGAGATGGGTAGAGAACAACCTCAGGAAGGATGACATCAGAAAGAACAACCCCAAGAAAATGTCATGATAGTAGAAACTGACTCTAAATTAGAGGGGAATATTCCTAGTAATGAAAATATAATAGTGAAAAAGAGAAGGTGTGTAATGAAAAATTATGATTCTGAATCAAAAGATATATTTAATGCCAAGAAATTTTGAATGGAAACCTTCCCCATTCCTAGAGACTATGAAGAAAGTAATGAGAAATTTGAGAATGCAGAGGAAGTTTACATTGAAGATAGAGATGTAAGAAAGGAACTCCAAGAGGCACTAGAAAGAATTAAACATCTAGAAGAATTGGTACAAAATTATGAGAAGGATAAAGAAAGAGAGGTAGAAATGAAGGAGATAGAGGAAAAACTATAGCTATATGGTCATGGTACTAAACTAGATGTGTTGGCACAGTTAATAATTACTAAGACAGGGGAAAAAGTACTAACAATGCCAAATGAGAGACCTCCTCCTCTTAAAACTCTCAATTATTATACAACCTACTCACTTGGATACCAATTGTGGAAAGTAACAGATAAGTTTTCAAAGGAAGAGGATAAGTGGAGAAAGGAAGAGGAAAAATATGAACAAGAATTGGAAAAGAAGGATATGGTACTGAATAAAATAGCAGTTTGGTTGGAGGAGATAGCATATAAGGTTGGACAAATAGTCAGGTGTAAACCTCCACTAAGAACTTATGCATTATTTTTACAAGAAAGGTTTTTATTTTTTCAGTTCAGTAGATTAGTTAGAAAGCATTCAATTGGTATGAGTCAAAATTTTGAGTTTCTTGAAGTTTTTGAAGCTTCCACACTTGAATACTAGGATCAGTTGTGTGAATTTTATTTTCACAACTATGTGATACCCGATGAAATGGAATGGAACCCTCTAATCTTTGTGGGGGGTATTCAGATCAAGACACTTGCCTCTTACTATAGGAATGAATAGCTTAGAGGTGAGATTATGGAAGAATATGAAGAGAAAGAAGAATCTATTACACTCCCAGTAAAAAGAGAGGCTAAGGATCCAGATGTAATAACTAATGAATGGGTGATACTTATTACACATAAGGGAGTAGGCAAGAAAATCATGAAGCTCAGGGAGGCGAAATATGATAGAATGAAAATGTTAGCTATGGGAGTATGAAAACAATGTTATAAGTATGTTCAGTATAGATGAAATCATTTGGCACCTGAATTGTAGAAGAAAGATCCACATTCCATACATAATTTCATTGCTACGCTTCAGAGGGCACATAATTACATGGAAATTGGTATTAACAAGGGAATTCATTGGATGCCACTCACTTTTTATCCACCTATTCTTCTTTATCCAGTTCCACATTGGAAGAGGGAGAAAAGTGATAAATGTGAGAGCAAGAACTATTGGGATGAGGCAACTTTCAAAATAGCAAGGTTTTTATTTGAGGTAGATTCAAGGTGTTAGCACAGTTATGGACCTAAGACAAATTGCTCAGCAATACAATCAAGATCCCTAATTTTTTTCTTGGGGACAAGAAAAAAGCTAGTTGGGGGGATTGATAGGTCTAGATAATGACTTATTTTCTATTATTTTTATACCTATTTTAAGATACTTTTAAGCATATTCTCCAAACAATGTTCCTACATTATGCTATCCATTTAATCCATTATGCATACTTGAACCTTAATGATGAAGATGAAATTATGGTTATATATTATTAGTATTATATGGTTTAAATGAGCATATGTATGGAATGTTAATGGAATGCTATGATTTAATTGTCATAGTTATCCTCGTGTACATGTTTTGCAAAATTTAACTTGTTTGCAGCTAAAGAGGAACTATAGCCCAACAATTGTGGGATGAACCCGTAGCAAAAGGAACAACTGGACACTGAAATAGGGGAAGCTCCAAGATAAGCTAAACATGGTGATCATTGATCAAAGGCACTTAATGAATATTGGGAATGTGTTATTATAACCATTTTAATAAACACCGAAGAAGGGGTCTCCTTCACTTGTGGTATTTTTACAATTGGTTGTATGTTTTCATACAATTCTATTTTGATAGAGTTCTAGTTCTAATAGGATTCTCTTTCCTTTTTAGTTATAGGTTGAATAATTCAAGTCTTAATTATGTGCTCTATTATTGGAAGTGGAGTTAATGATTTTAGTTAGTTGTTGATTTCAATAATGATACCATTAGCTTGTATATAACTATTGGTTGAATCCATAGGATAGTTAGTTTTTATCAATTTCATGTTACCAATTACTTTCAATTTCAAGGCATGAAAAATATTCCAAGTGATTGAGTCCAATCCATGGAAAAATCTTTTGTAATCTTTTACAATATGCAATGAATGGAGTTAATCTTATGGGATGCATAGAATCTACTAGCTAGATTGAGTTTAGTTAAAATGAGAATAGTTACTTGAGTAGGCCACTCAAGGTATTGTTCTTCGCATCATCTTTTATTTATTTATTTTTGTTAATAGATGTTATTAGTTTATCATTGTTCATGAATCATATGCAAGCTAACTGGAATTTCATTTCTTACTTCTTATGAATGAATGCTTGTGAATATACATGTAATGATTATTAGTAGCACTCTGGAGGATAATTCAGCTAATTGATTAGTTTTTATTAAGTTTTTAATTGATACAATATTATTTTCTTAGTAGCAGTTCAATTACAGTCTTTACTGTAGGTACCCGTAGCAGCTAGTTTTGGTTTATGCTTTCACTATTTTGTAGTTATGTGAATTTCCAACAAGTAAAATAACTTAAGTAGGGTATTTTAGGTAGATTTAAGTCCATGGAGGCATATATAATGTTTCACCATCATAAGCTTACAATCCTTGGGCTAACAATTTAATGTGTTCTTAAGTAATGTAAAGTGGACTATTCAGTTAGTTAACCCTTTGAATTGAGTAGATTCTACCAAGTTTACAATACATTAGCTTAGACTCTATATGCCCCTTTCTACTAAGTAGTGTCTTTGTAGGGACCAAAAATGCTTGTAAAAGTGTTTTTTGGAATAATCCTTATCCTTATGGCCTACAATATAACATAATTTGTATCTCAATGTAATCCCCTCATCTTCCACCATTTGATTGTATATTTTGGCACTAACTATGACCTTTTTTAGTGGGTGTGTTGTGAATGATCTATTTCAACTAAAATCCACACAAAGATGAAGGAGAAAAGAATGATAAATGAGGATTGATCTTCTAAAAATGCTAGGACTAAGATAACTTTCTTGATGGAGTTTCTAATGGAGCATAAACATGAAGACCCTCATAAATATAATGAAAATTTAGAAGTCAAACCCAACTAAATATAGTAGATAAAGTTTATGTGAAAGGTTAAAATATGGTTACAATGGCTTCATGACTAGGTATGGTTTTCCACAAATATAGGGACCTCTTTGTCATAGAATTGATCCATTCTTAGGAAGTTTAGATTTAACATAGAAAGAAATAATTTAAGGGCCAAGGAAAATTGCACCATGAAATGGGAGCAACAAGTATTTTAATATCCATTCATCTAACACTACAAATTTTAGCTAGATTTTGTTGGAGTTATAAATCAATGAATATTTGTTTATGGTGTAGTCGTGGTAGGAGGTTCCAGAAGGAATAGTCTGAACCATGCAACAATGAGTCAACACGGCATAAACAACATAGAAAATTGATATGTGAACATGAGTCTTTATTAATATAGAATACTTACATGCAACCTTGGCCACAAGGGTGAATATCCAGGGCTCACATGCCTTGCTTTAATGTCTTACAACATATCACTAGCCAATAGGCCTTATTACATGCCATCAAAGGGTTATTGCAAAAATGTATCTATCTCAATATAAATCTATTGAATGATGTACTAATAACTGATCATCTAAAAATGATTACAATGCTTGTAAATATACTTCATAAGATCCAAAATAGATCCATGTTGGCCATAAGGGTCAATAGTCTGATGAATGCTCAAATGTGAATGTCATCCTCAAGATAAGAAAAATTAACTCCATGCAAAATGAATCAACTTGTGAATCTTCAAGATAGGTCCCAATGAACCCAAGATGCTTGTATGATGTTCAATTAAGTTCCATATGATCTGGAATAGGTTCACACTAAGAAACTAGACTAAGTTGGCCCCAAATGCTCTAACTGGTAACACAATGAAATTTTGAGAGCAATAACTTCTAGTAGTAAAATACAAATTATCTAAAATTTTGATATGTAGTAGATGTCAATGTGTAGGTGCTATATCCTACTCTGTGAGTTGAGAAACAATGATGTAGTAAAATGTGGAATGAGCTACTAAAACTGCTACTGAATGCAATGCAAGAAAATAATTGTTTTTGGTTCATACAAGATTGCTTTACAATCAGGGATACTTCTGCATCAAACACCTAGGGTTGGGAGAAAAGTGAGTCCCTCACTTTCCAAGGCTAAGAGGAAAACCAAGATGGTCCACCTCAGTCAAAGAAATCCATGATGAATCCTCCACTGATCTCCCTTTCCATTTCACAAGATATTCTTTGTTCTACTTGTTCCTAGTGCTTCTTCTAGTTTTGGTATCCAAAATCAGTTCAATCTCCTCTAGTTCCTGATGTGGTAATTGCTCTTCCAAATCTACTTCATCACCACTACTATTGGCTTCTCCCTTATGAAAATCATGTATTTCTACACTATTGAAAATAGGTGATATACTCAGCGTCTTTGGTAACTCCACTTCATATGCATTTCCAGAATCAAATCTCCTTAGGATCTTACATGGTCCATACTTCCTCATCTTCAACTTATTGTATGTACCAACTGGAAATCTCTCCTTCCTCAAATATACCATCACTTCATCTCCAACAAAAGATTCCTTATGTCTTTGGTGTTCATATGCCTTCTCCTTGTACTTTTTATTCATGTCCTCCAAATATTTTTGGACCTGATTATGTAATTTCTCCATGATTTCTACAAACTCTTCTACGTTTGCACTCCTTTTATTTTCCATACTGTTGTCTCTTAACTATGCAACACCTCTGGGACTTACGCTGGTAACAATCTGAAATGGTTTCTTCCCTATACATTGGTTTACTAAATTATTGTATGCAAACTTTTTGTGGTAAAACTATATCCCAACTTCCTACCTTATCTCCAACCAAACATCTCAATAGGTTACCCAAACTTATGTTCACTACCTCTATTTTTCCATCTGTCTATGGGGTGATAAGTTCAACTAAACTTAAAATCTATCTTCATCTTCTTCCACAATGTCCTCAAAAAGTATCCAATGAACATGGAGTCTCTATCTGAAAATAGAATATTAGGTAATCCAGGTAATCTCACAATCTCCTTGAAAAATAAACTAGCAACATGCACAACATCATTAGTCTCCTTACAAGGAATGAAATGTTCCATTTTAGAAAATCTTTCCATTACTACCATAATAGAATTGTAACCTCTCTATGTTCTTGGAAATCCCAAAATGAAATCCATGCTCAAATATTCCCAAGGTCTCTTTGGTACTTTCAAAGGCTTGTACAATCCAGTATTCTGACTATTCCCTTTACAACTTGACAAATTCTGCAATTTTGAACATACTTCCTTACATCCTCGTGTATTTGTGACCAAAAATAATGTTCACTCACTAAAGCTATTGTCTTATCCACTCCAAAAATGTCTTTATAAACCTCCACTATGCTTCTCCTTGATCAAATTATCCTTCATTGAACTCCTCAATATGAAAAATCATTTTCCTTTGAACAACATACCTTCTTGAATGAAATAATCCAACCATTGGCTCTGGTCTATCACTACTAGTTCTTTACATGATTTCTATGCTTCTCCAAAATCAGCATATTCTTCATACATATGCTTTAATTCATTAAATCCTATTACTTCCACTCTCATCTCTATCAGCAAATTCCTCCTACTCAATGCATCTGCAACTTTGTTTGACTTGCCACTCTTATGCTTCAACACAAATGTATAACTTTTCAAGAATTCAACCCATATCATATGTCTCTAGTTCAACTTCCCTTGACTATTCAAATATTGCAATGCTTGATGCTCAATATAAAACACAAACTCCTTAGGAAATAAGTAATGTCTCCACTTCTTCAAATCTTGAATTATGGCATAAAATTCTTGATCATATACTAAGTATCTTCTTCTAGAATCAATCAAATTCTCACTGAAATAAGCTACAAGTCTTCTTTCTTGGCTCAACACTGCTCCAATTGCATTTCCACTTGAAATACTCTAGCAAAATCTAGTAATGCTAATACTAGTTGTTATGTCACCTTTTGCTTCAACAATTCAAAACTCTTTTGTGCTCTCGATGTCCACCTAAATTATTTCTTATCTCCTCTCATTGTCTCTATCATAGGGTTACAAACACTACTAAAATTTTTGATAAACTTATGGTAGAAACTCACTAGTCCATGGAATGATCTTACTTCTCCAATATTTACTGATGTAGGCCTATCTAAAATTGCTCTCACTTTCTCCAGATCCATCTTCAATCCTTTAGCAGAAATAAAAAACCCAAATATACCAACTCTTTCTTCATGAAACTATATTTCCTAATATTAATCAGCAAATTCTTTTCTCTCAACCTCTGCAATACTTTCTTAATGTTCAATAGGTGTTCTTCTTTGGTTTTACTAAAAATAATAATACCATCCAAGTAAACAATGAAAAACTTACCCAAGAATTTCTTCAATACCTCATTCATCAATCTCATGAAAGTGCTTGGTGCATTGTTCAATCCAAAAGGAATCTCTAACCACTCATATAATCCTTCATTAGTCTTAAATGCAATCTTCCATTCATCTCCTTCTCTAATTCTGATTTGGTGATATCCACTCTTAAGATCAATCTTTGTAAAATACTTTGCTCCACTCAAACAATCCATAATGTAATCCATCCTTAGCAATGGGAATCTATACTTTATAGTGATCTTATTGATTGCTCTAGAATTTGTACACATTCTCCACTCTCCATCATTCTTAAGGTGCAACTATAATAGGTACTACACATGAGCTCAAACTTTCTCTGATCAAACCTTTCCTCAACAACTATTGTATCTATCAGTTCAATTTTGCATTCTTTGTTGGTGTCATTCTATGTGCTACTTTATTTGGCAAACTTGCTCTTGATATTAAATCTATCTAATGGTTTATACTTCAGACCTATGATAAACTATTTGGTATATTTTCTGAGCTGATTTCCTTATACTCGATCTACAACTCTACAACTTCTTCACTTTCTCTAGTGGGATTCTCCATCTCTGGACCAGTGCTTTTCTTTGTAATCAATGCAAAAGACATGTTCTCATGTCCCAACCCATCAATAAATTTTCTTCCATCTACCAAACACATTCTAGAAATGCCACAAAATTCAGTCTTCTCCTCTTCCTCCAAAGGTATCAACTTGATTCTTCTTCCATTTGATGTCATAGTACAACTCTTCCTTCTTCCATAATGAATATCTTTCATATCATATATCTATGGTTTCCCTAATAGTAAATTACATGCATCCATAGGCATAATATCACACAATACTTCATCCCTATATGACCCAATATGAAATTTGATCAAACATTGTTCATTCACCAATATCTTATGATCATCTTGAATACATGCTATCTTATAAGGGTTTGGATGTTTCAATCTCTTCAAATTCAAATTTGTTACCATCTCCTCTGAAACTAGATTATCAGTACTACCACTATCAATTATGTAAGAATTGGCTATGAAGGTAGCCACCCAAGATCTAGAGACCTAATAGAAAGCACAAGAATAAGAGAGATAGAGACAATATGACAAGAATAAACTGTATTCTGTCAATAGAATAAAAATGTAATGAGCAAATAGTACATAGGAGACCCCTTGGATATATAGCCAAGGTGAGAACATAGAAGGGCATAAGATTATGACATGTGACAACAATGAAGAGTTATCACTCCATCTAAAGTGGAAAAAGATAATGTGATAATCTCCACAAAAGGTGGATCACCCACAAAGGTGGAAAGATAATCACATGATGTGTCCACAAAAGGTGGAAGTGATGAGGCATGAGATGTCAACTCCACCAAAGGTGGAAAATCTCCAACAACCTCCTATGTGGTCCCTAAGTAAACTTAACTAAGGTGTAATCAAGACCTAGGACAAGGTACAAAATATTTAATTACACCAACACCCCCCCTTAAGTGCAACTTAGGGAGAATGTACACAAAAGCAAACAATGCAAGATGGGTCCCGGCTACGAGGCCATGTTAGGTACCCATGTACAAATGCAATGCAATCTCTCAGAAAGCGGAGAAAGGGAGAAAACCACATGGGAAAAAACTCCCCCCCAAAAGAGAGATGAAACAAAAACTGAAAAAGATGAGAAGGCAAAACCTCGAGTGAGGAAAAAGCCCCCCCATAAGAGAGAATGAAGAAGTCAAGTGACCTCCTCAGAAGAAACATCCCGCACCCACAAGAGAGCTCGCAAATGATGGTAGATACTCTCAGTGAAGGGTTTGGTGAAGATATCTGCAACCTGCTCTGCTGTAGGACAATACTGCAAATCGATGACCTGCTCCTGTATCAGCTCCCGAATGTAGTGCATATGAATCTCTATGTGTTTGGTTCTCTGATGGTGAACCGGATTCTTTGAGATCTGGATGGCACTCTGATTGTCACAATGAATGACTGTAGGACGAGGAAGAGTAAACCCAAACTCAGTGAGAATATTTTGAAGCCAAATAGCCTCAGTAGCGGCATTAACAGCCCCTCGATACTCAGCCTCAGTCGAAGAAAGAGCAATAGCATGCTGCTTTTTACTCTGCCAACAAATGGGGCCAGAACTAAGATGAAAACTGTAGCCAGAAGTGGACTTACGATCATCAATATCGCCAGCCCAATCAGAATCTGTATATCCCACCAAGGTAAGTCCTGTACCTGCTACATAATGAATCCCATGATGATGTGTACCCTGGATGTAATGCAAGATGCGCTTGGCAGCTTTCCAATGAAGCTCATGTGGTTCCTACATAAAGCGTGAGACCATGCCAACTGCAAAGGAGATATCAGGGCATGTATTAGTCAAGTAAATGAGACTCCCAACAAGCTGACGAAACACAGTGGCATCAACAAGTGGAGTAGAACACTTAGCCTCAAGCTTGACTCCTGAAAGAAAGGGAGTCGGTGCAGGCTTACAATCAGCCATGTGAAATCGAGCTAGAAGATCAAGAGCATACTTGGGCTGAGAAAGAGAAATCCCAGAAGCTGACTGTGTGATCTCAATCCCAATAAAATAGTGCAAAAGGCCCAAGTCGGTCATAGCAAATCTGTCTTGCAAAGAAGATTTGACACTGCCAATGATGGATGAGGTACTCCCTGTAATGATCAAATCATCAACATAGAGCACAAGTAGCAAGTGGGAATCATCCTGCTTCAGAATGTAGACATTCGGATCGGAATGACACCTCGTGAATTCTGCTAAGAGAAGAAAGGAATCCATCTTGGCATACCAAGCCCTAGGGGCCTGTTTGAGGCCATAGATAGACTTCCTCAATCTACAAACCAATGAAGAATCCTGTATGAATCCCTGTGGCTGCTCCATGTAAATCTCCTCATGAAGATCCCCATGAAGAAATGCACTCTTCACATCCATCTGATGTACAACCCAACCATGAGCTATAGCAATAGCGAGTGTCAAGTGAATGGAGTTCATCTTAGCAACGGGTGCAAAGGTCTCAGTATAGTCAACATCTGGAACCTGTGAGAAACCTTTGGCCACAAGCCGAGCTTTGTATTTATCCACACTTCCATCCGCTGCATACTTAGTCCGATAGATCCACTTACATCGAACCATCTTTCTTCCCTTAGGAAGAGGAACTAAATCCCATGTGTTGTTCCTCATCAAGGAACTATACTCTTCCTCCATTGCTGAATCCCATTCAGGAATGCCCGAAGCTTCCTTAAAGGATTGTGGATCTGAAGCAGTAGCAATATAAGCATGTGGAAAATTCTGATGTTGTGACTGAGTCCTTCGAGTATCTGAAGGATCCCCAACAAGAGAACCTGCTGACTCAAGAGTCTGTCGAGCCCAACGAGGTCTAGTAGGAGATGAAGGACGAGGTGCCTCAACTACAAGTGGACCCTACGAAGGTGTGATCTTGCGAGTCAAAGTTGAGGAAGAATCATCATCGGAGTCACTATCATCACTTTCCACTAGGGAGGAAGGAAGAGGAGGATTAGAGGTCAAGCTAGGAGAGCTTTCCTCAAAGTGAACACTCCTCTCAATGAATAACTCATGTGTCTCTGGATCCAAAAGTCTATATGCCTTAACACCTTCAGGATATCCAACAAAGATGCAAGGCCTACTCTGAGGTTCCAATGCCTTGCACTTCTCTGGAGGTATTCATGCCCAAGCTGGACAACCAAAAACTCTGAAGTGTCTCACAACTGGTTTTCTACCACACCAAGCCTCAAAAGGAGTCATACCCTTCAAAGCTTTATGGGGAACCCGATTTTGGATGTGAGTGGCACAACTGATAGCTTCTGCCCAAAATTGAGGACCAAGAGATCGAGCATGAATCATGCAGCTAGCCATCTCCTTAAGGGTTCTATTCTTTCTTTCAGCTACACCATTCTCTGTGGAGTGTATGCAACTGAATGTTGAAGAGTAATCCCCTCAAGAGTACAAAATTCCTCAAGTCTATTGTTCACATATTCCCTTCCATTGTCTGTGCGAAGAATCTTGACTTGCTTCCCTGATTGCTTCTCAACATGAGCCTTGAAGGCAAGAAATATGTCAAACACTTCACTCTTGTGAACAAGAAAGTAGACCCATGTGAAGCGAGAGTAGTCATCAAGAAGTGAGGACATAGCAAGCCTTGCTAAATGATGGTACTAGAAATGGACCTGCTACATCACTGTGAACCAACTGAAGAACTTGTAAAGCTCTCCAAGACTTCCCTTTCTCAAACTTCTCTTCTGGATGCTTACCCATGGAACAACCTAAACAAACACCTTCTAAAAAGCTGATTTGAGGTAGTCCTGTAACCATAGCCTTGGAGCTAAGCTGCTGAAGATAGTGGTAATTGATATGTCCAAACCGCTCATGCCATAGCTTGCTTTCTGAATTTGAATGAGTGAGCAAAGCTGTAGAAGGAGACTTAGGTACAAAGTGGGAGAATGAGTAAAGCCGTGTGTTGTGATTGGCTTGTCCCACTGCAACTAAGGCATCATCCTTAAGTTCTTTAACCACAACTGAATCTGGTAGAAACTCAACTTTCTTGCCATCTCCAATGTGAGTGATTTGGTAGATTGAGAGAAGATTGGCACTCAAGTTAGGAACATAGAGAACATTCTCAAATGCTCCATTATCCATGGCAACCGAACCTTCGCCTTCAACTTCTACTTGAGTATCATCTCCTATGAAGATGTGAGGTACCTTAGATTGCTCCAAAGAAGAAAATTGTTCCCTTGAAGAACCCATATGATGAGTGGCACCCGAGTCAAGTATCCATTGCTGTGAAGAACCTGAAGTAGCCACAAACGCTTGCCCTTTTCCTTTTGATTGTGAGGAAGTGGAAGAAGATGAATCCTTCTTCTTGTAGGCAGATGGCAAATTGATGTTATTCTTCTTGATGATGTTTGTTAATTCATCAATTTGCTTAGTGTGGCAATGATGCTCATCATGACCAACCCTCTTGCAATATGAACAAGTTGGTCTCTCCTTCTTGCTTGAATTTCCCTTCTTGGGAGAAGATGTAGAATTCCCTTGTGATGAAGAATTCCCTTGTTTTGGAGAGGATGATTGTGCTTTATCTTGTTGGTTCTTTGGATTAGATTGCTTCTGCTTCTTATTGGAACCCTTTCCTTGAGTCCCTTGATTCCCTTGATTAGCCACCAAAGCCTTGGACTTTGAAGACTTGAGAATCCCCATGCTTACCAATTTTGCTTGCTCTAACATCAACATTTCTATAAAAGCATAAAATGTAGGCATAGTGAAAGAACTACCTACTGTCAAGCGATGGGTTTGGAAGCTAGAAACAAATGCTGCATATTCTGATGGAATTTTTCCCAACAAATTGTAGACCAACTGTGCATCCTTCTTATCAATGCCACAATCCTTAAGCTGTGCTCTTAGCTCGTTTGCCTTAGTGTCATAGTCTTGGATTGTATCAAAATTCTTGGGATCTAACATTGTGAGATCATTGTCAAGCTGATAACCTTTAATCTCATCAACCTGGCCATACAATTGACCAAATTTTTCCCAAGCTTCTTTAATTGTTTTACACTTATCAATTTGAAAGATTAGATCTTTTGATACATATTTCCTTAATGTTCCAAGAGCCATAGTATTTTTAGTGAGCCAATCCAATTGAACAGCAGGATCAGCTTTAGGATCAGATGGTGCAACAACGGTTCCATCAATATAATGAGTTAATCCTTTTTCCATTAACTTACTCCATGCATCAATTTTCCAAGAAGCATAATTATGTGGAGTTAACAAGGGAAACTTAGGAGAACCCATAGCAGCAAAATGAAAGAGAACAAGATAGAGAGAGAGGCACAAGCACTCAAGACACCCCCCCAAATTCACTCAATCAAAGAACCCACCCCCAAAAAGATGATTTGGCACTTTATAATTAGTGTGTGTACAATGGCACCTTGCAAGACAAGCAAAGTGGGATTTTGATTTTCAATGTTTTACAATAGGCTTAAGTGGGCTACAACAGACTCAAATAACTGATACAAAAGATCAAACTGAGATCTTAACTTTACAAATGCCAAAATAGGTCAAAAATGACCAAGTACTGAAAGTACAATTTCTGATCACAATTACTACAAACTGATAGCACCACTGTGAAGATCAGAAAAAATCATGCACTTTCAAAAAAAATGGCACATGAAAAGGAGTTCGTATGAGCCTGAACAGAGCCCCGAAAGTTGCAAAAATGGTGACAATCGAGCAAGATCTGAGACAAATCCAATTTTCTAGAAAATCCATGCACCAAAATCAGAAAATAACTTCACCACTATGATGGACACGAAAAATTAGCCCAAATCAAAAAAAATTGCACCAAAAAAGGCCTCAAAATGACCAAGATATGAGCCTCTGAAGATGAACTGCAAAATCAAAAAGCTCAACCGTGAGGGGGTCAAAAATTTCCAAAAATTGATGACGTCACCCTGCGCACTGCCGACGTCAGCAAATTACTGGCTTAAATTTGACGGTTACTTGGCCGTCAAAAAATTCGTGGGCTTAAAATTGACGTTCAAACGCCTGTCATGCTGCCGATGTCGGTTTTGCCAGAATATTCTTTAGAATCGTCAGAATCGTGACGGAATCTTTTTGCCGCGCCGATTGCCAGAAATTTTATGCTGCCGAAATTGCCAGAATTTTTCAAATGGCCGTCGGGTGGAAGTTTTCTGGTCGGCGGTAGATGTGGGGTGGCGGGGACCGCCTGCCGACGTGGCAGCGACGGTGACTGCGGGTGGTACCTGCTGCGTGCCACGTGGCACCTATGGAGGGCCCATAGTACGCTGCGGTACCTGCCTCTGCGCAGGGCAGCGTACAGTCTGTTGTACGCAGACTTAATTTTTTTTTTTTTTGTTTAAAAAAACTTTTGAAATACAATACAATTAAATACTGCGAAATAAATAAAAATTTATGATTTTTTTTTGAAATAAAATTTTCGCAGATAAGAAATATTTTTTTTTTGAAATAAAATAAATTGTACCCGACTGCAATAATGGTTGGGCCGTACAGCTCGGCCAGTAAAAATTTTTGCCTCGACAGACAACTTGCTCCGATTTTGACGATTTGGTAGTCGATTTATGGGTTTTTGGCCCTTCTGAGCACGATGGCGAGGTCCTTTTTGGCTGAAAATGCTCCAAAGTGGCAGCTACCTCCTAGATCTGGCAATGACCTTCGATCTTCAACCCTTTACAAATTTGGCCTCCAATGTCCAACTGAGACGAAACAAAAGGAAAATCTGACTATCTCGGACACTCCAGACGCAATGGCGAGCTCAGATCTGATGCAATAAGCTCCAAATATGCTCCTGCAACACAAGGCCAATAATGGAACCCTCCAAGAATCTCTCCAAATGACTAACTAAAGGCACTCCAAAAGCTCTGATACCATGTAAGAATTGGCTATGAAGGTAGCCACCCAAGATCTAGAGACCTAATAGAAAGCACAAGAATAAGAGAGATAGAGACAAGATGACAAGAATAAATTGTATTCTGTCAATAGAATAAAAATGTAATGAGCAAATAGTACATAGGAGACCCCTTGGATATATAGCCAAGGTGAGAACATAGAAGGGCATAAGATTATGACAAGTGTCGTAATCTTATGACATGTGACAACAATGAAGAGTTATCACTCCATCTAAAGTGGAAAAAGATAATGTGATAATCTCCACAAAAGGTGGATCACCCACAAAGGTGGAAAGATAATCACATGATGTGTCCACAAAAGGTGGAAGTGATGAGGCATGAGATGTCAACTCCACCAAAGGTGGAAAATCTCCAACAACCTCCTATGTGGTCCCTAAGTAAACTTAACTAAGGTGTAATCAAGACCTAGGACAAGGTACAAAATATTTAATTACACCAACAAATTATAACCTTATATACCTTTCCTTTAGACTTACATCTAGTAGACTTTTCCTTTGTGGTGGTTCTTCAGTCACTTCTTCATACATCAAAGCTCTTCTCATTACCAATGATTCACCTTTCTCGTGTTTTCCACATGAATTAGGGGATCCAACTTGTTCTTCCTCCATGTAATCTACTCTTCTAGTATGCTCAGGTTTCTTTCTAGTACTTCCTTGATGACACTCAAATTCTTTATGTCCTTCACCTCCATGCTTGAAACAAGTTTCTTTGAATGGTCTTCTCTCAGATCTTCCTTCATCTCTCTAGTATCCTTCATTAAAGTAAGAATTATGACCTCCTAACTTCGATATTCTCTTCCTTTGTGGTATGCATTAGCATCCTTTTCTTCACTCCAATAAGTTTTTGAATCTTTGTTTTGCTTTGTATAAGCTCTTCTTTCTCTGGATGGTTGTACTTTTCTAAAATCTTCCTCTTGCACTTATTTTTCTTTGTTCAAACTTCTTGTTTAGCTTCTCTTCTACCTTTAATGTAAATTGGTATGCTTCTTCAATGGATGTCATCTTTACCAGGCTCAATTCTTCTTGAATGTTTGTTCTCATTCCATTGATATATCTTGCAATATTTTCTTTTCTTGCTTCACTATGATCGGTTCTAATTATCATCTTATAGAATTATTCAATATACTCCTTCACAAATCTTTCCTTTTGTCTCAGGTTCTACAATATCTTCAACAATTCAAGTTCAAAGTCTACTTGTATGAATTAATTCTTCAACTTTGTCACCATTTTGTCCCATTTGATGATTATTTCTTTGCCTCTTCTATTTCTATCCAACTGAACTTCTTTTCACCATAATGCAGCATGAGCTCTCAACTTTTTCTCATAAATCTGACTCTTTTCAAATCTCCAATTTCTTCATACTCAAAGTATTCATCCATTTCATTGATCCAATCAATCAATTCCTCAGGATTCAAATTTTCCACATAATTTTGAATTTCAACTTTGAGTTACTTGCTAATTTTTGAAATCACCTTCAACATCTTTACTTGATCTAATTATTCTTCATCATCATATAGGGTTTCTACAATTTGATTTGCATGTTTTGCTTCATCACCACTTTCATCATTCTACCTAGGGTTTAGGCCTCACCTTTAGTCTTTTTCGATAGAACCTAACCTAACTCACATTTCTCACATCATCTCCAATATATCATCCATTCTTCCAGCAACATTCGCCATAGAAAGTTCTCTCCTTGGTGGCATATCTCCCCTCAAATCAATGCAACTTCCTCAATTCAGTGATCTGGCTACAAGGGTTTCAACTGCCTTATAATCAGTGATCGATTGAAAATAAATGTAGTCTACCTCAAGTTGACAATCTATTCACCTCAAGGAATTCCTTTAGGAATTGAAACTCGCTCTAATACCCCTTGGTATAGTCACGGTAGGAGGGTTCCAGAAGGAACAGTCTGGACGGTGTAGCAATGAAGCAACACAATGGAAATAACATAGAAAATTGATACGAAAACATGAATCTTCATTAATATAGAATTCTTACATGCAAAATTGGCCACAAGGGTGAATATCCAAGGCTCGCAGGCCTTTCCTTAACAACTTACAACCTATCACTATCCAATAGGCCTTATTACATGCCCCTGAAGGGTTATTGCGAAAATGTATCTATCTTAATCTAAATCTATTGAATGATGTACTACTAACTGATCATCTTTGATTGATTACCATACTTATAAATATGCTTCTCAAGCTCCAAAATAGATATGTATCATCCATAAGGGTTGATAGTCTGATGAATTCTCAAATGTGAATGTCGACCTCAAGATAAGAAGAATTAACTCCATGTAAAATGAATTAACTTGTGAATATTCAAGCTAGGTACCAACGAACCCAAGATGATTATATGATGTTCAATTAAGTTTTGTATGATCTAGAATAGGTTCACACTAAGAAACTGGGCTAGGTCAGCCCCAAATGCTCTGACTAGTAACACAATGAAATTTTAAGAGCGATAACTTTCAATAGGAAAATGCAAATGATTTGAAATTTGAATATGTAGTAGATTTCAATGTGTAGATGTTATATCCTACTCCACGAGCTGAGAGAAAATGATGTAGTAAAATGTGGAATGATCTACTAAAACTGCTATTGAATGCAATGCAAGAAAAGTATTATTTTTGGTTGATACAAGATTTCTTTACAACTAGGGATGCTCCTGCATCAATTTATATAGCTATTCCTCTTATATGGAAACTATTGTTGTTTCCAACTAATTTTCTAGATTCTCCTAAAGACTAGCTACTTCTTATACCTAGAGACCCTAGGTCAGTGGCCAACAAACAAGAGACAAATTAGAAAATTCTCCTCTGCACTTTAGGCTCTGCAAAACCAAGGTGGGTACCCCTATAACATCATACACATATAACACCTCTATGCAATGATTCCTTTGATAAAATATCATCACACTAATATAGTAAGAGGTAGCTGATGGGATAAATCATCTTTGCAACCCTCTATATTTGCTATAATTATTTGCAGTGTGGAAAAATACGTGAAAAGAAAAAATGCAGGAAAGTAAATGGTTTTTATTTTGATTTGAAGATTTGATTCTACTCTAGCTTCAAACTTTGTGAGTCTCCTTGACTAGTGCCTAATCCATATAGAGTTGGGAATGAAATAAAATCCTAACCTCATTTCCTTACAATGAGAAACCAACAAAAGGACAAAACTATCACACTCCTTATTGATCCATATTACAACAAAAATATCTCCACTACCCCTATGCAAGAATTTACATCACTCCTTGAATGATAAAAATAGTTCAAACATCATTTTTTTTTAAGAATCCAAATAACCCTTGATTGCATTGAATCAAAAGGTAAAGTGTATAGTACTAATGATCATGACATATTGACATTCATATTTGAGATAAAATACAATGTGTATTGTAGTCATCTGTTGTTATTACAAAGTAAAACTTACAACATTCCCTATCTGAATTTCAAAGACCTAACCTATTCAACTTAACACAACAAAATATTTACAAAAAACTAGAAGTTAGAATCTTGGAAGGGAGAACACTAAAAACCCCTTAGGATAGAGATTAGAATTCCAAACCAATACAATAACCAAAAAAAATTCCTTTATAGTGCAGGCATAGCTGAAATTTAAATTCAAAAACCCTAACCCTAACCTAACTAAGTTTTACAGAAAGATGAACTCTAATTAGATCTCAAAATTCTAAATTTCCCCTAAAATCTAAGAAAAAACTAAGCCATAAAGGATCTGACATCGTGAGTACACTCCAAAATTATGACTTCATGAATGCAGGTATGGAGCACTCATGAAATCTACAATAAAACCTAAACAAACATACCCTAACAAGAGAATTTAATCACTACAACATGTCAAGGAGTGATGGAATTGTCCAACAATTAATACAACATTGAAATGGCATGGAAAATTGATCCAAAGTTGATGCAATTCTATTTGGTTGTTGGAAATTTTGATGAGCCATAACTTCTGCAATTCTTTCTATGAACTAGAGTGGCAGACCATTAGAGTTTGAATATTGGTTGTCGAATAAAACATGGATGATCAAGATCATGGCTCAATGAAAGTTTAAAATGTGATTTCCGATCCATATAGGATTCAAGATCAACAACCATTGTGTTTCCTTTTTGTATCACAACCTTCCCTTAGTAGTTGAGACCCATAATTGTCATGGCTTAGGCCCATGCGATGAAATGGTATGCTAACACCTGTATCTAGAATATTAGCTCATGATCCTTTTGCATATCATAAGTTAAAACCCAACCTCATAATATGAAAATGTGATGCAAACACCACATGCGATAGTCGTTCAATCCTTGTCATCAAATCTAAATCATTAAAGTCTTCATCACAACCCACAAGAATGTCACAAATTGACCAAGCATGATGTCATTCACAACTGCAATGTGAATGACCCGCATAATGATTGTTGGATCACCCATCTCTCATCGTAGCCATTGGTTTTTAGAATATAGCATATCATGGAAATGACCTCACCAAATGAGTATAAAAATGTGATGCACTAGAATGTTATGATATACTGACGTTGTTGGAATGGGATTATGTTTTTTATCTTTAATGGTTGTCATTGATGTCAACATATCTTGGTTGATTAATTATAATGCTTTGGTGATCCAGATTGATGAGCTCCAGATGTTGTGTTGTGATGATCTATCTTTGGTCGTGCTTATCTTTGTCCCATTCATCTTGCAACATAATAAGACACATTCTTTTAGGTCTAGACCGATCTAGAAATTGGTTAGCATGCTCTAGAAAATTGTAACATGTATATTCTATTTCCAGATATCATGGTAGCATGTTGATTTGAGCGAGGAGGTTCTATGTGGTCCATTTTTTGTTCCTCTTCACCGTGGAAATGATTTTGTGGCTATAGAATTAAAATTGTATTTGTCCAACTTAGAAGACTATGAAGACATTGTGTCTAGCCGGCCTAGGAGATTATGATGGCATGGAATGGTATAAGTAAGAGTTGATTTTGTTTGATGGAAAGAAGCATGATGAATGTGAATATGAAAATCTAGACATTGTGAACTGTGTGAAAGTATATGACCAAAGGTAGAAAATAGTGAGATTCTATCTAGATTCATTATTGGTGATAGTTATTTCAGCGGTAGATTTCCTTTCATAATTCTTCTAGTAGTGAGCCATTTTCTGTTGGTATTGAGCCTTTCTCTTTTGGCAATGATCCTTTATATCTTTAGATATAATAGTTAAAAAGTGAGCCCAACCAGAAATGAGCTCCTACAGTGAGAATTTTGGCAGTGAGCCTTCTATGAAAATCACCTTAATCGATGTCACCTTAATTGGTGTTTTATAATTGAGAATTAGCATTCTCCATGGTTTTTCCCTTCTTGGGTTTCCATGTAAATTTCGGTGTTCATTGTGCATGGTGTTGTTTTGTGCTTTCATGTTCATTAATATATAATTGGTTTAAGTTTGTATCGGATTAAGTTAAGTCAAGAAAATTGTTTTATAATAATTGATTCACCCCCCCTCTCAGTTATCCAGACTTTTCAACAATTGGTATCAGAGCTTTGGTTCCTCAAAGAAGAGATTAACTACTCGGGGTAGATCTGATGGTGCACAAACTAACAGTTCCTATATTTGATGGATATGAATATAGTTTTTAGAAAGTACAGATGAGAGGTTACCTAATCTCTCTAGGCTACAAGACTTGGAAAGCTTTTGAGACAAAAGATGTTGAACCATGAAAAGGTTTTTCTACTACGAATGAGATTTCAACCTATGAAGAGAATGAAAAAGCAAGGTATGCAATCTTTAGTGGTTTTTCTAAGACTAAGTTAACAAAAGTCATTTCATTGGGCACTGCTTATGAAGTTTCAAAAAAGTTGAAAGAAATCTATGAAGGAAATGATAGAGTCAAATTATCAAAGAAGCTAATAGTTAAGCATAGATATGAAAAACTGAGAATGGAAGAAGGTGATGGTATAACAAGCTACTTTTAGAGAGTTGAAAATGCAGTAAATGAAGTCAAAAATCAAGGCAGGACTTTGACAAATGAAGATGTGATGGAGAAGATTCTAATGACCTTACCAGAGAGTTACAGCGACATGATCTTAGCTATTGAGTAAGTTTATGATCCAAAGAAATTCACTAGAAAGCAACTATTTGGCACCTTAACCACATTTGACCACATTTGAGTTGAGGAAATTTGGAAAAGAAAAGGAGAAATTTGAAATAGACTTCAAAGCCACAAGGATAGAAGAAGACTTGGATGATGAAAGTTTAGATGAGTTGGAAGCAAACTTCACGAGAAAACTAAAGAAAGGTACTAGCAAGTACAAAGGTATGTTGCCTCTTAAATGCTTTAGATGTGGAAATATTGGTCATTTAGCAACTAAGTGTCTGAAAAATGGAACAAGGAAAAAGTTTAAAAAGATCAATAAGAAGGCCTATTATGTCAATGAGAATGCTATAATTTTAGAAGATGAATCAGATCATGAGAATTTTATTTTTTTGGTGGAAAAGGATGAACCTAGATTTGATATCTCTAATATTTTTCTGAAATCTAATGACAACATTGAAGTTGCATTATTTTTCAAAAGAAATAGAGATGAATGGTTGATTGATAGTGGATGTTCAAATCATATGACTAGTAATAAAAGTAAGTTTGTGAAGCTTGAGAAATATGATGGAGGTTCTGTTAGATTTGGAAATAATAAAACAACATAAATTGTTGGAATTGGTTCTATTACATTTGATGCAAAGCATAACATTGACAATATTTACTATGTGAAGGGTTTATATCATAATCTTTTGAGTGTTGGATAGATGGGCGAAAATGGATATAATGTGGTGTTTCAAGATGATCATTGTGAGATCCAGAAGAGATCCAAAACCATTATTGTAGCTGGAAAAAGAACAAGTGGAAATATGTATCAACTAGAAGGAGCTACAAAGAAATGCTTATTTTCCCAGTCCAATGATAGTTGGATCTAGCACTGAAGGAGGTGTCACATCAAATTTGATAATTTGGTAAGGATAAGTTCAACAAGAGCAGTCAAATATTTTCCTAGACTAACCAAACCAAACAACGCTATCTGCAAAGGATGTCAAGAAGGAAAGAAAACCAAAGAAACATTTTGAAGAAAAGAAGAATCATCTACCAATTTGTTGGACCTTGTACACACTAACCTATGTGGTCTGGCCAAAACAAGAAGCTTACAGGGTGATAAATATTTCATGATCTTAATAGATGATTATTCTAGACTAACTTGGGTTGCCTTTTTAAGAGAAAAATCAAAGGATTTAGAGAAATTCAAGATCTTCAAGGCAAGAGTTGAGAATGAAGTTGATAGGAGAATAAATTATTTAAAATCTGATAGAGGAGGAGAGTTTACTTCTAATGAATTCAACAAAATTTTTGAAAAACATGGCATTTAAAGATCGCTATCTTCCCCTAGAACAACTTAGTAGAATGGTGTTGTGGAAAGAATGAACCGAACAATTCAAGAAGCAGCTAGAACAATGATCATGGAAGCAAGTTTACCATAGATCTACTGGAGAGAAGCTATAAACATAGTAGTATACACTCTTAACAGAGTATTGTTCTTGAGGAAATATGGAAAGACATCATATGAGCTATGGCACAGAAGAGCTCCCATAGTAAAGTACTTCAAAAAATTTGGAAGCAAATGCTACATCTAGAGAGATGAGGAAAATCTTGGAAAGTTCAATAGTAGAGCTAACAAAGGCATATTTCTTAGTTACTCTACAAGAAGCAAAGCATACCGATGTTACAACAAGAGACTAAACAAGATTGTTGAAAGTACGAATGTGAAAGTAGATGAAGATGTTCAAAGAAATCTTGAAAGGCATATTGAATATGAATTAGATGGCTTGGATGACAAAGGAGAAAAAGATAAGAGAGAAGAAGAAGAAGAAGAAGAAGAAGAAGAGACAAAGGATGCTCTAACAACTACAAATGAAACTCTATGGTATGTATAGAAAAACCACTCAAAAAACCAGATCATAAGAGATAAGAATAAGGGAATCACCATGAGAAGTAAAGCGGCTCAAGAGAAAGTACTATTGTGTCTACTCTCATAAACTAATCCAAAGACTATAGAAGAAGCATGCAATGATCAGAATTGGGTGAAGTCAATGAAGGAAGAGCTTGATTAGATAGAGAAAATAAGACTTGATTACTTGTGCCCAAACCGACAAACAAAAATGTAATTGGAACAAAGTGGGTATTCAGAACAAGCTGGACAAAAACAAAAACGTAGTGAGAAACAAGGAAAGATTGGTTTGCAAAGGTTACACTCAGATTGAGGGTATTGATTTTGAAGAAACATATGCACCTATTGCCCAGATGGAAGTGATCTGTATATTCTTATCTTTTGCAGCTTTTAAGGATTTCAAAGTCTATCAAATGGATGTAAAGTCTACATTCTTGAATGGAGAACTAAAGGAAGAAGTCTACATTGAGCAACCAAAGGGATTTAAGTTTGGAAATGACCAAGATGTTGTTTGAAAGTTGAGGAAATATTTATAAGGTTGGAAGTAGGCACTTAGAGCCCGGTATGGTAGATTAGACAAGTACTTGATTCGACAAGGATTTCAAAAGGGATCTATTGACAGTAATTTGTACTACAAAACTCAATCAAATCAAATGTTTATTGTTGTGGTTTATGTTGATGACATAATACTTGGAGGAAATGATGATATGTGCAAAATAATTGCAAATGAAATGCAAAAGGAATTTGAAATGTCTATGATTGGTGAGTTAAATTTCTTCCTTGGACTACAAGTACATCAAACCAGCAAAGGAATTTTCATTTCTCATTCCAAGTATACCAAAGAATTATTAAAGAAGTTTGAATTGGAGAATTCTAAACCAGTTTTTACACCTATTCTTACCAGATGCAAGTTGAAAAAAGAAGATGATTAACCTAAAGCTGATGCAAGCATGTATAGGTCAATGATTGGAGGATTGATATATTTGAATGCAACTAGACTAGACATTATGTATGTTGTTTGTTTAGTAGCTATATTTTAGTAAGAACCAAAGGAATCACATGTTGCTGCAGTAAAAAGGATCTTTAGATATTTGAAGGGTACAAAAGATATGGGGTTATGGTATCCAAAGGATTCAAATTTCACTTTGATAGCTTATATTGATGTTGATTGGGCCAGATGTGTTGATAATAGGTAGAGCACAAGTGGTGGAGCTTATTTCCTTGGCTCCCGGGTGGTTGCTTGGTCAAGCAAGAAACAAGATTTTGTATCTTTATCTACTATTGAAGTTGAATACATTGTAGCATCCTCATGTTGCACTCAGATATTATGGATGAAACAAACGCTGAAGGACATTGACATATCATTTGATGAATCGATCTCAATTATGTGTGATAATACCAATGTAATAAACATTTACAAGAATTGGATACATCACTCCAGAATGAAACATATATCCATTAGATATCATTTCTTTAGGGAGAATGTATTGGGAAATGAGGTCAAACTTGAATATGTACCTACAAAAGAGCGGATTGTAGATATTTTTACAAAACCATTGAACAAAGATACCTTTAAGTATCTCTAGTAGAATTTAGGGGTTTTCCCCCCTCCTAATCTATAGTAATGTGCACCAAGGTGTGCATTGGTCCAAAATTTTACATATTCACTCTTATCTAGATCAATGCTGGGAGGCTTCCTCATAGGGGGAGTGAAGTAAGTTTTTCAAGGGGAGTTTTTTCCCTTTGTCCTTGATTTCAAAGAGGGAGAAGAATGAATACAAGAATATGTTGATATTTGAGTTTTTTGGTTTGTTATTGATGGATGTTTCTATCAATGACAAAGGGGGAGAATGTTGGAATGTGATGCTATTTGTTTTCATTGATGTCAACATATCTTGGTTGATTAATTATGATGCTTTGGTGATCCAGATTGACAAGATCCAGATGTCTTTTTGTGATGATCTATCTTTGGTCGTGCTTATCCTAGTCCCATTCATCTTGAAACATAATGAGACACATTCATTTGGGTCTAGATCGATCTAGAAATTGGTTAGCATGCTCCAGAACATTATAACATGTATATTCTATTTCTAGATATCATGGTAGCATGTTGATTTGAGCAGGAGGTTCTGTGTGGTCCACGTTTCATTCCTCTTCACCACATGAATGATTTTGTGGCTATCAAATTCAATTTTTATTTGGCCAACTTAGAAAACTATGAAGACATTATGTCTAGCCGACCTAGGAGATTTTG